>VYZX01016170.1:6463-132324 GCA_013401335.1 Brachypteracias leptosomus | reverse complement strand
CTTCCAACCAAAACCATTCTTTGGTTCATGGTTTTGGTCACAGTTGGTTTTTTCAGCTTCTGTATTTGCAGCAGGAGGTGCTTGAGGTGTTGGGCAGAGAGGAGAGGAGAACATCTCGACCAGTTGCTGGGAATTGTACTCCTGCACTGTGCTAGCAACCTGCCAGAGGGAAACCTGGACCTGGGAATTAGCCTCTTGTGCTTCAAATACTTAACAAGTTTTTCACAAGCTATATTCTGTCTAGTGGGGTGGTCACTGAGGAGGTGCCACACCTGGTTCTGGTGAGGTGTGGAGTGTGGGACAGTGCAGCATCCTGCACCCAGGCTCCTCAGCAGATCAGTGTCAGACTGCAGCAGAAAGTGATCTTCTTTCTCTGCTTTCCCCAGTGTTTGAACTTTTAAAAGCACTGGGGACAAGTGCCAGCAGTAGAGTTAACAGTTATTAGGTTGCAGAGCAGGGGATGTGGACCTCCTTGGTGGGGAGCTCACATTTATACTCTGGTTGCAGCTGCCGTGTGGGTCAGAAGGAGTTTTCTCTCTTGATAGATGGGCTGTGTGCTTGGAAACGTGGCTTTCCCCAGAGCACCCTGTAATTATTTGGTGGGGAAGAGCTGGGCTGTGCTGCCATGGACGTGGGGCTCTCCACACCCGGAGCTGATAGATGGGACTCTAATCATCCTGTCACTAAGATGTAATATCCATACGCTGGGACAACATTTCTAGCAGAGGGCCTATTACTTGTCCTCCTGGTTGAGGAGGGGAGGAGGGCTGGGATCAGCCCAAGGGAGGCTTGGTTGCACTGAGATCAGTTCCTAACCTGTAATACCAGGAGGTACCAGCACTATGGAGCCCGTGGCACTGGGGAGTGGGGTGGGAGATGGGCAGGAGGACCCTGGGTGCTGGTAACAGCTCCTGCACACAGCTGCTGCTCACCTGGAGAATTATGAGTGAGCAGGTAAATTAAAAAGGGATTAATTTCTCACACTTCTGGATCATCAGGGCTTTATAAAATCAATGTGTAACTGAGCTCAGCTCAAACACAAGGATGTACAAGCAGAGCATTCCTTCATTGACATCTGAAGAATTCACAGTTCCTTCAGAAGGGAACTTTTAAGGTGATCATCCTTCTGGCTTCATTTCCCTGTTAATCATCTTTCTGCTGGTGATCCGTTTGGAAAGTTGTCTTATTTCTACAGTGCAAAAATCCCCCACTTGCACTCATAATTATTTCTGATTAAAAGTGTCCTGGCCTGACATCACCGGGGGAATTAATGGGAGCAGCTTTCTACAAGTTTTAGAAGATGAGCAAAGACATACTCCCTCTTAAAATTATTTAAGCAGGTGCTGTGGGAAGCCATTGCTTTTATAAGGCTCTTCAGATGTTTACAGCAAAACATTTTTTCCCAGTGATTGAATTTTTCGAAGTACTAAAATACCACGGAGAAATATGTTTCCCACCAGTTTTATGGCTCCCTGGATGCATTCTATACAAACCTTGTATCTGCCTGGACACAAACACTCTATTGCAAAAAGATATCTTGCCATTTTAACAAGCTATACTGCTTTGAAAGGATACACTGCATCACCAGTGGGAATGTCAGGGCCTGAAGAGTAATACTTCTTTAAGGGTACTATTTTATTAAAGCAGACCTCAGTAATTTGTTCCTGACTGTTATACACCCTTATTTTATTAAAGGTATTTTACATCTGTGGAGGAGATTACTACCACTCCTATTTTCTCCACTGCTTGGCTTTAATGGATGGTGTGGAATATAATATTTATTAAGCCTAAGCAGGGGAGGACATAATAGCAGAATTGTCCTTTATAACCTATTTTACACTGTTGTAAAATAAACCTTAATAAAGCAGGAATAATTATCCAGGAATATCCAGGAAATTAAGTACTCTGCCTGCTTCAAATATTTGGAGGACTTAACTGCTAGTTATACATGTGCTTTAAGAAATTGAACTCAACAGTAACAATATTGATATTAGTTTGGTGCTATTTTAAAATATATTAAGAGATGAAGTTTCTTGTGTATCATAATTATTAGGTTAGCATAAATCATATATCACCATAATCTCTCTGTGTTATTAACTGTATAATCCTACAGAAGACAAACACATTACACAAACACTTCTCCTTACTAACTTTGAGAGTTCTTTGACCTTATTCTGATGGCACCCAGAGGCCCACGGCTGCCTCCCAGTCAGTTCTGCTGGTGGTCACTCAGGAGGAGAACATCCTCCTCCCTGCCTGCTCACTTCCACCTGCCTTTAGATGTGCTCATGGCCAGGGAGGGCTCATGTTTCCTGCCTGGGCCCCAGAAATCCATGAGCATCAGGATTCCAGCCTGGTTGTGCCCAAGTTGGGAGTGTGGACTTTGCTCCTAGCACATGCACGGCTCACGTTTGAGTCGGGACCAAGAAGCCAACTTCAGAAGAACCTTTCCTGGTGGCACGTTTGCAGCTTTAGTGGGCAGGTGGAGTGTTCAGGTGCAAAACACAAGCACAACCTTTGTGCCTTACTGGTGAAGACTTGGTCCCACTCAGCAGAGCTAACTGGAAGTGTTTATGTAGTTGTGTGGGTTTTGTAAATAGGAAAAAACGGGATCTTCCTAATGAGGTCTGTTTCAAATTATTGGTTATACTACCAAATAGTGCAATAAAGGGAGCAGATGATGAAAATTATTTAAAAGCACGTTGTATATTTTTATTGCAGGTAGTGGACATGAAAGAGATTGCCTGGCTGTGGAGGCACACAAGGGCTTTCTGGGTCCCTGATTTTGCTTGTCAGTTCCTGAGGCTGCATTTACAGATTTGGTGGCAGCAGATCAACGATGCCCTTGGGGCACACCTGAGGGGTGGCACCTTTGGGTTTGTGCTTCTTGGGATTTCTCTTCTTGGTGGCACTCACTGGAGTCTGTCTCAAAGGGAAGATTTTATTAAGGACCTAATGCAGCTTTGCAAGAAGCTGATTCTTGCTCAGATATTCCAGAAGGAGAGGGAAGCAATTCCTGCCTCCCCCCCTCCTTCCTGATTTCTTCCTCCTGTTGTCCTATTTATATATTTTTTTTTTCATAAATGAATATTGTGGAAATGATTTGGACTAAAGTTATTACATTAATTATCCAAACTGACATTTTTGCAGTGTGTGAAAGGACAGGGTGGTATGTAAAATAGATGCACTAAGAACACCTACAGTATGACAACAAGTAGCAGGGTAATTGCTGAAAATGAAGTCTTTTCTGCTATCCCTTCCCTTCAACATCTGTTGTTCCATATGGAGTCATAAATATTTGCAACAAAATAGTTGAAGAAATAATCTCAACATTAATAGGGAAAAGCTGAATCCGCCAAGAAAATCGAAGAATCTTTTTTTCCCTTTTTTTTTTTTTCTTGGCAAATTCCTCCTACCCATCCTCATCTGACACTCTAAAATCTCAGGAGAAGAATAGTCAGGCTACAGTGATGCTTAAAAATCGCCATCAAAAAAATATTTGTGAGTGTGAACAGGAGAGTTAGCTGAGAAAAAAATTCATAACCTCTTGAGAATGGCCATGAGGAGGATTTTGTTTATTTTGTTTCATTTTCCACTTCTTCCAGTAATTTTATTCCTTGCCTTGCATTGAACAGTTCCCATTTTCCCTTCTCTGTGGTGCCAGTAGAAATAATGCTGCTTGTTGGTGTGAGGAATGACAGGGCACTGCTACTAGCTGGAAGTAACTAGTTCCTTTAAATTTGCCATATGGATCAATAGCACTTAAATGTCTATGTAGATTAAGAAGCAATTTAAAGCCCAGAACAACTTTAATTGTTTTGGAATCCAGATTGGCAAAACCTGCCTGAGGAGCAGCTCGTAGGAGAAAGCAGGTATCAAAATAACACAGACAAACTTTACATCATAAAGAATTGTTGTACTTATAAAATATAGTTATTTTGAGGGCTTTTAATATATTTATTAGTAGCCTTAATTGTTCTTACAGTTCTCCTTAATGAATTTGATCAGCTGAAATGACTTTTATTTGTTTTTCTTAATCTGTACATATTGCACTTTAGGCTGAAGTTACTTGCAAGGAACCACTTCAGTTCTGATGTGTAGCTACTGAACAACAGCACTTGTCAATTCACTTCTTTTCTATTGCAAACCTAGTCTCTCATCTAACTTGAGTCCTTTTCTTTTCTAAGGCTTGAATTAATAAAATATTTTCAGGTGTTTTTACCATCAGTGCCACGTGAACATCAGTGTATATTGTAAATATGAAGTTATAAATAGGGATAATTTCCAGTGTTATTAATGAGAGCACATTGATGAAAATGTCAAAGCTGTATAATTACCCACCTCTTGATAAAGAATGCACAGATAAAAGACGATTTGTAAACTGTCATTTCCACCTTTTCCAAGGGAAATTTTCATTTCTCTGATTTTTGCCTCCTCCTATTCAAACCCCAGGATCCTGCTTTGTGCCAACCCTCAGGAAAACACCCCCAGAGGGCAGCTCCAGGAGAGGTGGCCAAGGCTTTGCTTCCACAGTTTGCTTTCTTTTATTTTACCACTCCAAATACTCTTTTTTTTCTCAACGAGCACATTGCTCTGGGTCTAACAGACATGATCTACATTTTCCCCCAACAAGGTTTTATTAAACACTTCTTGAGGACAAACCCAAGTGATTTCAGAGCACACTGTGAGACCAGCTGGGACACAGACACCGTGAAATGGGGGATAGGTGATGTTTGTGACACTTTCCAAAAGCTTTTAATGCAGAAGGAATAATCAGATACTATTTTTAAAGCGAGTTTCTTTATGGCAAAGCTCAGTAGTGAAAAATGCTCGTGTGCTATCAAGTTGTATCAATCACTTGGAAATGAAATAAAGTCTGATTTAAAGCTGGTGCTCCGGATTAATCAGCTACTCCCCAATCGCATTCATTGACCCTGTTCATTCAGGGGCTGTAATTAAGAAAAACAGCAGTGACTTTAAATTTGGCACCTGAATCACAAGGTTAAAGCAGTAAATTTCTAAGTCTGATTGGTGCCAGGTTAGGAGGAGGTGTCTCTTTTCTCACTGATGAACAGGAGTGCTCAGCTCCTGGCAGAGAGGCAATGAGTGAGGGAGAAAAAGGCAGGCAGAGGTTTATGGAGGATTTTCAGAGTTATTAAGACTCTGAAGACAGATAACCCTGTCCTTGGAGACTTATGGATACAGAATATTTGAAATAAACAATGCTGCAGATTACAGGGGTTTCATACTTACTGTAAAAGAAAAAAAAAATTCTACTAGGTTCTATTTAAGCACCACGGAAGTTGCCAAGGTTTAAAATTAAAATAAAAACTTTCACTTTTTTTGAAAACTACTTTTGCAGTCAAAAATTAGAATTTCTGACCGTGTTTGGACACTGCTTCCTATCAGCATTGGGAGTAGATACACAACTAGAGTTCAAGAGACCTCTTTCCACTACAAAGATATGTCAGTTTGGATGATTCTGTAGGATCTTTCCTTAAATAATGCTATTTTAAAGAAAAATCTGTCTTATTTTCAGAGATGAGTAGTATGTACAACCCAGCTGATGTTGCAGAGCCTCTGTTTTATTTTATTACAAATCAAAAATGTCCCATTAAAGTATCTAGGCTGGTTTTGGTAACTATGGACCATTAACTGTAATCCCCATCACTCTGATCTGAAGCTCAAAGAATTTTAATTGCAATAAACCATTTTAGTCCTTAGGTTTTTAAATTGTAAGTCACAGGCAGGGAAAAGGAGTGACCTGGCTGCCATCTATGTCCAAAACCATCTTATTAACGCTGGCTGAAGAGTCTCTGAGATCAAATGTCTGGGCTGGTAGCTAACAGATTAATAACTATAAATTTGGTATAAATTGTTACTCTTCTCTTCATATGCCACGTGTTTATTTTGTGCATGAGCTACATTCTGTGAGCTCCTGGAGGTGAACGATGCTCGTGCAGCTCCAGATAAAGTTTTGAAGTGTGTGTGTGAAGAAATAACTTGGTGGTCTAACTTTAGGGGCAAGATGTAAATTTTGCTTTAATATTTCTACCTTGTTTTGGGAGGGATGCGGCGTGTGGAGGGTATCAGGTACAGGAGTGATGGATTTCAAAACACACCTTCTGGAAGCCCAGAAAGCAGGTGGCAGGTAAAACTGGCTGTTGGTCTGGGCCAGGCACTGTCACACAGGGAGCACTTGGCTCACTCCTGTTCCCAGGGCTGCCTTTAGTCCGTGCATTGATACTTCATTTTCCTGCAAGACAGAGGATGAAAAATTCCAGTGCACTGAATTAAGAACAAGAAACTTTACAGCAGATTTCCCTGTGCTTTCCTTGGATAATATTCCGTTTGCTCCTGGTGTTTACTGTGTATTTCTTTTCTCTGCAATATAATTCTTGCTTTCGTCCATTCATCTGGACGCCAGCTAGAAATTAAAATAAAAAGAGTGCCCTCTAAATGGATTCCTGAATGCTATTATGGAGTGTGGCAGCTTTAACAAACAAGCTGGATAAAAGTAGTCCCCACTTTGCCTCGATAAATGGAGAGGTTGTTTGTGTCCTTGCTTAGATTGCAGTTGCCCTAGCTTTATTTCTTGCTTATTCTCTGGTAGTGTTATGTGTGAGTGCAGCTTTTAGCATTTATGTTTGTGGTGTTCTTTAAAAGTCAAAATGCTTAAATCAACATCTTTTTTTCTACTCCTGAGATGTATTTGTACAATCCCCAACAACTGCTTCCAACACGTGCCATTTTTAATTGCTTTCCCAATTACAGTTGCTCAAGCCTGGCTAATAAATTTCTGCCTAACCGTGCACTTACTCAGAACGTGGGCAAGATGTAGACACCATTCAGATGTGAAGACCTATTACAAGATTGAAATAGATTTCTAATGCATTTATCATTCATCTTTGCAGAGTGTGATTTCAATCAGAAAAAAAAAAAAATGATGAATGGCATGACAGTTTCCACCCATATACGCTAACACATAATATGCTGCTGCGAGTTTTCAGCTATTACAGACTTTAACATGCAATGTGACCTTGGTCTGCAAAGCATGTTTGGTTAGCACAAAAACTTAATCATAAGAAGTCATAAGTAGAATCCTTCTTCTTTACTGCCCTTTTTCTGGGACTTGGAAATTTATTGCTTCGGGGACAGGTAGGATATGAACAATGGGCCAAATAGAGTCCAGGGTTATCTCATCTGTGTGAAAACTGCTGCTGAAAATCGATGTGACCTCTGCTACACTGTCATCCCAATTCCCACCCTCTGTGTCCTATTTGTCTTTTGGCAGAAGCTTAGATCTGTGTGCTGTCTCTATGTGTCTCTCTTGGGCCAGATTATCAAAATGAATCATTGCCTGCATACCTCTTATATTTCTATTTATTTTCCTGGTGTTGACTAGGTCTGATGAAATATGATTCTTTTTGCATTTGATCCTCACTGCAGCAAGCAGCACCTAATTTAGCTGTGTCTATCTCTTTAAAGAAGAGTAATACTATTTTGAAACTTCAATCTGCTGTACAGTACCATTACAAACCATAGACCATGCAACCTGTCTGCACAGTCAATAGTAATTTTCCTTTCGGCCAATTTAATGTTATTACTTTCATCTCCAAATAGTGGCGATTTCTCGAGGTTTTTAAGCAGCTCTGGTTTTGTTTTGCATACTTCATGTATTACCTTCTTTTCCAAATGCCACTTCTGCTTAGTCTTTTGTGACTTCGATGTTATTTTTGTGCAGCATCACATGCAACAGCTAATCAGTTTATTTTAAAAAAGCTGCCACTGATACCAGGTTTTTAAATCTGAGGAATGGCACATCTGAATCAGCAGGAACTCGGGGCTCTGAGCGTGTTACCAAGAGTCTTTTTTTTAAAAAAATGAATCATTTAAATTACGTGAACACAGCTCCACAATGATAGCTGCAAAGATGTGCAGAGGTTACTGGCTTTTGTTGTTATTAGTCCTGAGGAATCATTATGAAGATGTTCCATTTAATGAACTCACACAGTGAAAACAAAATACTCCCTCAACGGAGATTTCAAAGAATCCTTGAAAAGTGCTACAGCCCCTGGTTCGTCGTCAGGAGGAGGTTTTTGAGACACAGCAAAAAGTGCTTTCTGTTAAACTAGTACCAGCAGTGCTGCAGAGCCCCGTGCCTCAGCTCCTCAGTGTCAGGTTTAAGTAAGAGAGGTGGGAGGAGGAGCCCTTCTGAATATTTTCTCTGGCTTTAAGAGGCCCAGGACACCTGGCAGAGGAGCTGTCGGGACTGGCTGGGCAGGTGCCTGAGACAACACACACACCGTGACCCTGGGTCAATGCAGCACTTGCAAGTTTTACTCAAAAGCAGTTGCTGAGAGCTTTCCTCATGATTTCTGCAAGTGCAGGATCATATGTGCATAGACTGAATTATCCTGTGATATTAGAGAAATATTTTTCAATATTTTTAAGTAAAAGAAATGTGCTTTAAATACTGTTAGATTTTAACTTGGTGGGTTTCAGCAATTAACTCGTTTAATGCATAGGGAAGAAATACAGAGATCAGAGAGGAGAAACATTTATTAACCTAAACTATGTTTAAAAATGTGATAGTACTGATTCATCACAAAATTTAAAGGCTTTTTGAAAACTAATTGCTAATGTTGTTGTTTCTTTCTGGATCCACATTTCTATGTCTGTGCACAGCTTGGTCCGTAACAGCATCATCTATTTGAAACAAGGTGTGAAGGGGAAGCTCCCAGGTCCCAAGGAGTCATCCCAGGAGGGGGTGACTCAGTGGGGATTATTTACTGCCGAGTATGGGAAGGGGAATGCAGAAGGAATACAGAGATGTGATACGTTCCTTGATTAGAATTTTGTCAAGGTTAGAGCAACAAAAAATGCACGTCACAGAGTGGCAAAAGTGACAGAGTGAGGAAGGGTCATTGAGGTTTAATGAACTGCGTAATACTGTTATAATTCTGTAGTAGAATTGTGTACAATTTGATATCAGTCTGTATTACAGCTGTGGTACTGTCCTCAGTGTAGTTATTGTTGTTCTGAACTGCTCTGCAAACACAATCCCAGCTGCCCAGACACTGAACCAATGCCCATTTTACTGTTGTGTTGTGACTTCCAGGTGAACAGGCTGCAAGTGACATTTACCTGTATTTCCAGTGGTTTCTGATGTTGCTTTTAAACCTGTCTTTCCAGAAGAGGTCCAGATTGCCATTCCCATAATGAAACCAACCCTAGATAAAGTCCAACTGGCTGGTCAGGCCTTGCCTCCGGGATTTCCTGCGCCGTTTCTTTTTGCTGATGGTCTTTCATCAGTAGAAACACTACTAACCAACATCCAGGTAAATTGTTCTCTACAGGGCCAGGCTGTGTCATGATAGATAAAAAGTGTTTCTTTTGCAATCTCTTCAAAAAGTTTCAGAAACTATCTCTTCTCTGCAATTCTAATTGCTTTTATTTAATGTAATGCTTAGGTTTCCACTCCCTGGCATTATTGATCGTGAAAGGGTTTCATACATTGTCTCTTTGACTTAATAGTTGGCAATAATGGTCATATTAAAATTCACCAGTCTCATTATTCCTCCTGTGCTTCTCCCTGCAGCTGACCGAGGTCAGCAATGATATTGCTGTGTTTGTAATAAACCACAGCAGTACAATGAATTAGCAAGAACTGCACTGAATTGTTCCATGCCACAAAATGGCTGATATATAACATTTATGTATATAAAACATATATAACATTCAAGTGCCCACTTGCATTGCAGGTCTGTAGGTTCCTGCTTTTTTCTGTTTTCTTAGAGGGTGTAAAAGAAACAAAAGGATGAATTTTCTCACCTCTGAAGCAAAATGGTGTTTTCAGATCATGTATTTGGGTGTTTTAGGGCCTACTGAAAGTGGCTGTGGACAACGCCAGAGTCCAGGAAAAGCAGATACAGCAGGAAAAGAAAGAGTTAAAGATGGAGCTTTGTAGAGAGAGAGAACTAAGAGAGAGCTTGGAAAGGCAACTCACAGCTGAGCTGCAAAGCAGAGGTGAGTGAATGAAAAATGGAGTTTAGATATCTATTAAATGTATAACCCTTTGGCATTTCCAGCTGGAGCTGCGGAGGGCTCCGAGTTAACTGACATTCATACCTCAGCCTAATGCAGCACTGGGCTAGCACTGGTAATGAAAGATTTAAATTTAATAAAAACAGAATGAAGCACCCTTTCCCATAAGCAGACAGAAGAGTGGCTGAAGGATTATTTCCTGCAGGGCAACTGGCCACAGAGAGTTTGGCAGGTCCTGCAGAGGAGCTGATGCAGTTCCATGCCTTCCACATGTGTGATTGCCACTCTGCCTGGGTATTCCCAGCCCAATCCCTTCGTTTGACAGCTTTAATTTCTTTTGTGTTCTGCTATTATGCTCCAAGAAGAAAGATAACACGTCTGTAATTTGGGTGATTTTTTTTCATTACCTCCCTGCTTCTCTAGCCCACATTTCTGTGGTTTAGGTGCTGGTCACCTGGTTTTTCTTGTAGATAACCTCATTGCCACACAATAGATGGAACTATGAGAAATTATCTACCCAAGTGCAAGATCTGAAGCAAATAACCCTAGATAATATTTTTTTCCATCAGAAGAGTGAGCTACAACAGCACTCCCCACATGGGGCCTTCTAAGACAAAACCATGACTGGTTAGAAGCTTTTGATAATAACAGGCAATTAAATTGGTAAATCTGAATTTTTCACTGTGACATTACAAAGAAGGCAGAAGTCTTTTTAAAATTCAAATTGGTGTCTGAAGGAGAGGAATAGTACATGTGCCAAAAGCTACTTCTAGATTACATCCATGAAATCAGAAAGATATAAAACTCGATAAGACCAAAGATGTAGGTGCCAAGTAGTATCTTCCTCTGCATTTGAATTGAAACGAGGTGTCTGCAGCACCAAGCTCGGTAAGAACAACAAAGGAGGGGATGTCTCATTTGAGTTGTGAAGGGTCAGTAAATACTATTAAAGTTGTGAAATTGCAGTGGGTGTTCAGAAACGTGTGGCTGAGGCTGCTGTATTTCTGGAGAACAAAACCTCCCTCCCTGGAGGCAGAGAGCTCACAATGCACCGAGTCACATTTAAGTCAAAAAAACCTTGAGGCATTTGCAGGCTGTGCTGGCTCATGGCTCAAAAGAGAATTTCACCAATAATCAATATCCTCAGAATTGTTTCTGTTTTGCCACATCTTTATTATTATAAAAAGTCAGAGATGGGCTTTTCACATGGGTTGCTCAGTTTCCAAAGTTATGTTCTACAGATCATGTTTTGACATTCATAATTTATTAAGTCTCTCAGAGATTTCCCCTGTAATGATATCCATGGGTTTTTTTTCCTCTGACTGGAGCATCCACAAATCCAGAAATATCTGTAAAAGTCAGGAAGAATTCAGATGAACAAGTGGTCACAAAAAATTAAGCAAATGGGGTAGATTTTCCCAGAATTTTTCCAGATTCTTTATTAAAATTTCTGACAATATTTTGTGATTGTTTTTTTCTAACAATATTTTGTGATTTTATATTTTTTGTGATTTGATATGTTGTATTGGGTATCTAATCTACAGGAAAAGCACATAAATGGAAGGGATTGCAAAGCGCTGCTTGTATAAATTCAGCTTTCATTTTAACAATACTTGTGAGCAATAATTACCAGAGTGTTAAATATGAGGTTAAAATTCAGGGTTTGAAAATGGAAAGACTTAAAGGTGCATTTTATTGCTTGAATTTATATAGGTGAGGGAATACAATCATAGCCACTGTCAGCAGTTCCCAATGAAGATATTGATCACCTGGCTACAATTAATACTGCACAATTCTCTAGTTATAGTTTTATCTTTATTTATAGTTGGGTTTGAGACTGAAATTAGTCAGGACTATTTCTATTTTCTGCCAGCTCTTAGATGGCTGTACCAGTGGCCTGTGGATGATCTTTGTCAAGGCAAGTTTCTGAGAGGAGATGGGATGACAGTGAAGCCATGGAGATGTAAGGCAGGGCTGCACAGGAGCTCTGCAGTCCCCTCTTTTCATTTCAAACAGCTACTGTACAATGTTTTATGGAGTGCTCCAGTTACAAGGAGAAACTGCTAGTGAAGAGACTGTACTTGATTTACTCACCAGTGTTCTAACTTGGTCTCAACCTGGGAAGTTCCCTTTTCATCTCTCTGATATTCTCAACAGACACCCAATGCTTTTTAGTTTCTCTCCTTTCTTTGGCTTTCCCTCCTCTTCTCTCCCACTAGTGATGAAGGACTGATGTACACACCCCTTCTCTACACATTGCTTCTTTCATCTATGTCTCCACTTAACCCAGCTTCTCAGCAGCCTTACACTGGGTGGTTCTTAGTTGAGTTATTCCTCTTCAAAATTAACCCAACTGCTGCTCCTTTTTTTACCAGAAATATTGCCACCTAATTCCGTGGGGTTTCTCTCCATACACCATCAGTACTGACATTTGATTCTTACACTGTACACAGATAGTTAATAAATTCAATGTTAGAAAATACAACTCAAACTAAATCTCTGACACATTCAGAAGACTTTTTCCACCCATGAGGAGCAGTCAGGGAAGACATAACCAGTGTTTGGATTATCTTTCTAGATAAAGCTACTGGAGGAGGAGGGTGCAGTATAATTTTCAGCATTAAAAGAAAAGGTTAGAATGTAGGGTGGGAGATTTATTTAATTTCTGCTCAACCCAACTCTGCAGATTGGTGAAGTCTGTAACAGGAACCACTGGGCTGGCTCCGAGACTCTTTGGTTCTGGTCAGGACACTTAAATCCATGGGGCTGTTCCAGAGTGAGAACAGATTTAATATTTTTAACAGTCTAAAGCCCTTTCAGATTGTTTCACTACAGGACATGGCTTGGGGGATTTTTTGATTTTTATATCACATTCATGCCAGATTTATTTTTTTTCCTTCTAGATAGAACTGGGCCCTTGAACATTGAACATAAACTCATTGACTGTCTCCATTCTGTATTCATTGTGTTTTAACAGCCATTCTTACAATATGTTTGCATTTCAGCAACAATTCAGAAACGCTTGAAGAAAGAAAAAAAGGCAAAGAGAAAATTGCAGGAAGCTTTGGAATTTGAATCCAAGAGAAGAGAACAAGTGGAACAGGCACTCAAACAGGCCACATCAGGTGACGGTCTCAGGATGTTAAATGGTAATGTCTTAGTTGGCCTTTCACAGTTAGCTTAAAATGATGTTTAATTGAGTGAAAAAAATGTAAGACGATGCACAAAGCAAATTCCAGAATTAAAAAACCATAATCCTTTCCTGAAATAATTAAAAATCTATTTCAGGCCATGTGCTCTGGGTCATAAATTAAAAAAATAAGTAAGTCTGCAACTAGAGAAACAGACAGAAGAGTTTACACAGACATGACAAGAAATGCTGAATATATTACCAGAGAAATCTGTTACAGTGCCAGCTAAGACAATGTGAAATTTGGTTCCTATAAGGTTCTCTGAACTCTTCTCTCCCAGCAGATTCATTTTTAGAACTGCTGAGCTTCATTTGAAAAGCCGTTTGGCTGAAGTTTGCTCAGCCTCAGGACCTATGAAGTTTGTTAAATATGTATCAGCTTTCAGAGCTCACTAGGTTTTGAATACTTCCCAAATATTCCTGGGAAACAAAAGCAAAATCAGTTAATCTCCTAAACAGGGTGATTGTGTTTTGGGTAGCGGGAGGATTTGCCTCTCCTGCTTAAGATGGTTCTGGCCAAAGTTTAGAGCTTTGATTTAAATCTTTATGTCTGAACCTGCTTGAGTTGTAATTAATTAAAGTTCTGAGCTAAGGTTCAGTCTGTGTGTCCCTACCCTGCAGTCGCTGCAGAGGTTCAGGAATCAGTTACATTTCTATGTCGTGGAGTCTTCACGTGAACTTTGTGCTGCTGCTTTGGGCTCTGCCAGCAACTGAGCCGTGCTGACAGGGACAGGCTGCAAAAACTGCCTGAGCTGCTGAGTAAAAATGATGAGTTCAGCCTGTGTTGAGTTCTCGTTGTGAGAACTACCCAAACTGTTTGTTAAAGGGAGGGCAGGGCTGTCTCCGTGTCTGCAGTGCACTGCGAGCTGTGATTTATCTGGAGCACCTAAGAGACATAAAGTCTTTAAGCAGGAGAACAGCATCTTTCAGAGGCATTCTCATCTGCTGGGTTTTATAGTCCAGCATATCACTGTAACCAGGGCTGGCTCTGCTGCTGGACTGACAGCCAGCGGGGGCGATTCGGGCGTGGATGTACAGCCGGCAGTGCCACCAGGAGAGGGGACAGTGACCCGGGGGCAGGGGGTGGACAGAGCCAGCAGACATCTCTTCCACCACCTCCACTGGATCAGGACAGAAGCCCAGATCAGATCCCACAGCCATAGCCAGCACCACGAGAGGAATGTCAGACAAACTCCTGCTGTTGTGTGGGGTCGTTCCCCCATTGCTGGCAGGCACCTGCCGCTCGCACCACAGATCCGAGTGCTCAGCAGTTCTGGAAGGCACAAACTGAAGGGTACCAAGGAGCCAGCAATGTGATTAACAGACCTTTACATCTGCCGTGGTGGGCCTGGCTGCTCACCCTTTGATTTGCAGGCACACTCAGGTAGTCATATATATGTTAGTTCCTGCAAGAAGCTGATATTTACATGCTAATCTGATTGCACATGCAAATCAGGTAGCTCATTAGCATCTTAATCCACAATTTAATTGCAGGTACAATTTTATGACAACAAAATGTGAAGGGCTATTCTGAATATTTTTAATTTCACTCTGACGGTCTGTCTCATTTAACAGATGCTGTTATTAGTTACAGATGACTTTGTCATTTTACGTATATACAGCGTGGGCTCTAAAAGGTTTGAAAAGAAAGAACCTTTTTAGGTTAACAGATCAGTGCCCTGAACTTTCCTTCTAAACAGGAACCTGAGTAAGGGAAACCCTGTCTCATAGCAGTCACCAGTCATTTTAGATGAAAAGATTGTATACATGAAAATATTATTTATTCGATGATATATGTTTATAGGGCTGTATATGCATACATCACATATATTTCTATCACATACATTACTAAGATATTGCTCTTCTGCATATGGACTGCACTCTAATGGGCAGCCCTGCTTTGCCATGGAGTTTGGTTAGCCTATAGGGTGACCAGCATCTTTGTGCTAGACACTCTCACTCCACCTCAGGTGATCTGAGAAAGATCTAAAATCTGCTCTTGGTCACTATTTGAGAAAGTCCAGAACAGGCTCCTGCACAGAAAAACTTCAGACTTGCACCCACAGCTCCCTCTCAGGTGTGGGTTTTTTTTCCTTGCTGCAATTTCTAAGTGCTGTACTGTAAGGGAAGCAGATGTTTCTCCAGCATTTGAGGTGCCACGGATTCAAATCACATCCCCTTCATGCTAATCCTTGCTGGCACAAGGTGGGTAATGGCATCTGTTACCACAACACACCGGGGTGTGTGAGCCCCCGCTCCCACCCCGAGGGGCTGTGCATGCAGAGGAATTACCAGTATGAAATTAAATAGTTCAAAAGTGTCTATCACTGTGGGACTCTTCTTCAGAAAAAGAGCACAGTCCATTCTGGAAGGCTCTTCTCTGAAGTCTGGGAATGTTTTGCATAGTATCATATATGTAATTTTGGTTGGGGTGATAACACATGCTTGTGATGTGTCTCAAACACAGCTGGCAGAGCCCTCATCTCTAACAGCCACTCCTACAAACTGATACACACACATTCCCCCCCCAAACGTGTGGGCTGGCACTGGCTGTATTCTTTAACCCAGCACTTTGCAGGTACATGGGGAGCAGAGCCAATGGAGTTTAATATTATCACAGTTTAATTTCGACTTCTATTTTTCATATGTCAGATGCCCTCGTTCTGCAAGAGAATTTTGCAGACATATTAATATCATGTGTTGGTTATTATCCCATCGTCAGACAAATGTGAAGCACGTTAAAAATAATTCACTGTGAGACCAGTAATGTTTGCACATTTTGGAAACAATTTACTACTGAAAATTCTATGAAGACCAAATGTTTTATGCAAGACCTTGTAACTTGGAGATCACCCTAGTTTGCTATAAATATTTTTCTAAAGATGCATGAGAGAAGGACAAAGGGGAATGCATTAATCTTCAGTGTCACGTCTTTCAGATGCTGGAATCCCAGACATGGAAATAGAACACAACGGGACCCAACATGACAGTGCAGCAATGCAAGGTGCAGTACGTACCACATCCCATCACAGACCTCTTCAGCATCACCCATATTAAACATTTAATGAACTTTTCAATGAATAGTTATTTTTTGTCTCTGTTTTCCTGCTTCAACATAAATGTACGTTGCACGACTTCATTTTGTTTCATTTGTTCAATACAGAAGACGTTTGAAAGAGCAGTTTGTAACAAGAAATTAAAATTGTTTAAAGAAAGAGAGGTGTGGGAAACTCATATTTAGCTATCAGTATATATGTGCTTAGTTAATATGCTTCATCTTTTTAAAATATTTTACCTCTGATCCTACACCTCCAGGTGTTTTCAAAAATACACAAACTGGGGGTTGGAAAGGAAAGTCATGTTCAGGGCAATTACATAGTGCTCCATTCTCCTCACTATTCAGGGACTGTTTGTAAATCCAGAACACCCCTGTGTTGTCTGAGGGCTTCCCAAAGAATAATAAAAGCATTCTGGCTGCAGGCCTGGGCAGGAAGGGGTTGTGATCATCATTCAGGGGAGATGAGGTACAGAGATCTTAAGGGTTATTGCCTTTACCACTGGAAGCCTACTTGAGACACAGAAAATCCAGTCACACCTGGAATAAAATTTGGTCTGAGCATTTCAAATATAGAAATTCTCTGACTTTTGAGAAAGTCCAGGTTTGTAGTGTTGGTTTTCTAGAAAACAAACCTTCTTCTCCCTTCAGTCCCACATTCCTTACATGCCACTCAGAGCCCTTCCACCCCTTCTACTGACTCATGTGACATGCAAAAAAATCACGTGTGGTGAAGTAACTAAAGTAAGTCACCTTCTGTGTGGATAGGAGAGGGGCTGCAGTGCAGTTACAGATACAAACTTCAAGTGTTTCTCCACTGTTCAAGGCTTGCCTTTGCCTACCTCTGGTGTGCATCTGTCATCCATCTGTCAGCTATACAGGAAAGCTTTCAAATATTTTTACTGCTGTCTCTTGTTGTGATTTTGGGTTCATATGCTATGAATTACAAAGGAGAATCACAGCTTTATGGTAATGCATATATATATATATATATGCACACACACACATCTGTGTGTATTTATATGTACACATATGATTAGAGCTGTGCTCTAAATATTGCAATTGGAAAATTACTGCCAGAAATAGTCAAAAGTATTAAATAAGCACTTGGGACACACATTTAAATACAACAAGCAAAATACTCCTCATGTTTCCGACCTGTTTCTGATACCAGCTGAGTGCTCAGTGCTCTTCCAAAAAGATTCTGAGAGTCAAAGGTGCATCTGGACAGAATTTAGTCAAAAAAGGAAGTTCTTTTCAATTGAAGAAAAAAAAATTGTAGTTGGCTCAAATGTGTCATGCCATCAAAAATTATTGCAAATAACTGTGGGGGAAGTGATGCATAGCCACTTCCACCAACCATTTATGTATAGAAGGAATTAAGAGAACTTTCTTACACCACCTGTATCTATTGATACACAAGAAAACCTCATGATTTTATGATTGGGTTGGGCTTTTTTAATCTGATCCCAACTAACATCATTCTTTAGTTTGAACAGGCTTTGGCTCATGCAGTTTTTGTTCAGGTTACAAGGCTGAGCAGAGGGAGACCTGGATGCCCCCTGTGTTCAGTTTCCCTGAGCTGGGTGCTGTGAAAGCAGAGCACGACTTGGCTACTTGGCAAACCTGTCCTATACTCGATGGGGAAACACCTCCTGTTGTCACCACAGCAATGAATGAGTGTCCACTGGCTTCTGTGGCAGCGTTGGGTGATCACCCTGTTCATACAGAAACCTGCAGGGAGTGTAGCTGGATTGTCACTGAGCACTCTCAGCTGATGAAAAGGGTTCTGAAGAGCTCGCTCTAGAGCTTGCTCAGATTTCAAAGTGTTTCTGTCCTGTAGCACCATCTCGTTCGTCTCTATGTATGCTGATACTGTAATCTGGTTTTATTCTCTTCTCCTTTGATTACAATTTCTGTACTTGACAGCTATTACTGCACTGCCCTCTTTAACAACTGGAGCACACTCCCTCATTTCCCCCTTCATTTGCTGCCTTTGTTTTTTGCGCCCTGGGAGGAGGACGGGTCAAAACACGTGTCCCTCACACAAAGCTCTTTCCAAAATCCATCTCTATTGCACAGAAAAAAGCTTTAGCATCAATGCAGACCTTTCTTTTGCTGTTGTCAATAGCTCTGCTGGACAGAAATCTATCACTCACCCAGTGCCTTGCCTTTGAAATTCAATTAGTTTCACTGCCAGGATCTCCTTAAGATGGTTTAAAGGGAACTCACACAAATACTGCACAGCCACCTTCCACAGTGATTAAGTCAGATCATATTTTATGCTCATTTCTTAAAATGATTTTATTAACACAAGCTGTTCCTATACGGGGATTCTGAGCTGCATTATAAATCTTTTCCGTTTACTTGAGTCATTTTCTCTATGCTTTGTGTTTTAATTGAAGGGAAATTTTGTGCAGGCAAGACTTAAAACTTTTTTGAAGTTTACAGTCTGATACCTCCATTCTCTGCACACCTGATCTTCTAGTCCAGCACTGCTTGATCTGAGCAGCTTTTTAGCTGACAAAATAGAATCTAAGAGTTGCTGTAGTCAGTGGTGGAGCCCCCAGCCTGGCTGAGTGGTGCAGGAGGGGGATCCCCACCCAGACACCCTCTGGTCTTGCTCCCATAACTCACTTGTGGGCCAGCAAGATAGTGCATCAACCATTTTACCAACCAATCTCCCTTTCACATAAAATAAACATACTGGGTGTCATTAAGTGCACCTTCAGATCAATGATTTTTGCAAATGACATTCAAGTACCATTCGAGCAGTGCATTTTTGCTGATAAAAGCAAATTAAATTAGCACAACTACAAGTGTGCTGATAAAAACTAAAACCGAACAGCAGCACCATTAGCTAACAAAGTAATATTTTCTCTTTACTGCTTTCTGCCATTTAGTTATTATCCTATTGGAAATCTAATTATAATCCTTTTACTCCCTAGTCAAACTTCACAGTTTTTGCAAGCTTAGCACTGACAAGTGATTTCATTACATTTGATTGCCCGCGCCCAGATTGACTTAACTTCACTCCGAGACCTAAAAGCCCTCTCAGTTTCTCAGATTCCCTGTTTGCACATTACAGCAACAGCTCCTTTAATTAATTAGCATGAACAGCAGTAACATGAACTGCTGAACAGAAAATAACATCATTTTATGATCGCAGCGAGACTTCTTCTTTTGCATGTTTATACCTTAGTTAACTTTTGTATTACTATATTTCATTGTTAGGGGATAGTGGAACAATCAGCAAAGCAATGTTATCTTAGAATTTTAAAAAATAGATGGTACCGTAATACTTGATGATAACAATTTACAAAAAATAAAAGGATAGATGGACTTCCCTGGGGTGAAAACGTGGGTCACTGTACCTGCAACAGGAGGGTGACCCAGGGCTGTTTGTGACATAACCCAGCAAAGATTTGGCACTAAAACTCTCAGTAACCACAAATAACTTTTCATTTTTATCTGTTTGCCACAGAGAAAGGACTGTTGAGTTTGGAACATATTTTAGGTTTTATTACTTAGAAAACTGGGCTCTAGTTTTTCAATATTCTGATAAAACCAGGCAGTTTTCAGATCCAGCCTATGGTCAAAAGGGCACGAGGGGGATAGAAAAGAGAGGGGAAGTGTTCTGAAGAGTTTTAACAACTTTATTACTGTACAAATTTGCCCTCCAAATCCTGCAATCCACAGAAACCAGCCACGCTATGGAATTTCAGAGTACTCTGCAGTTTTAAGAGACACATTCAACGCCTTGGAAATTACAGTGCTATTGTCTTGGTCTTGCTCTCACTGGAAAAAGTGTTCAAACACTTTAAGTTTTACCTAAGAAAAGACCAGACCCCTGTGATTAGAAACTCTTGAGCTCAGAGCCCTGGTGTTTTCCTTGTGAGCAACTCCTTTGCTGTCATTTGAGCCTTGGACCTTTTCTTCTTCCTCCTGTCCAAGTGTCCCTAGTGTGTGTCCTGTCTGGATGCTCTGAGTTACTAAACCTCTGGTGTTACCTTGTGCTGTGTCATATTGTGGTGTTTCTAGAAAAACTTGTGGCTCACCTGCTCGTGCTGCAAATGCAGGGGTTTAAAAATCACAGCATCACTGCCCATAGTCACAGGGTTAGTTCTGGTACACAGGGTTTGCTGGATCCTCTCTCCAAGCACATCCAGACACACACAGGAGGGAGGAAGGTGAGATTTTGTCGTTTACTGGAAACCAAAGGTGGGTAAAGGTTTCCCCAGGAGCCTGTTGAGTGTGAAGGTCCACAACTTTCTATTCTTGCAGAGGGCTAAAACATTTATTCAGTTATTTATTCAATAATACAGTGTCTTGAATACTTCCTAAGCAGGACCCACCATGTTATCTCCCTGTCTACTCAAACTGGCAGTGTCAATCCAGCACCTGCAGTTCATGTGCAATGAACATATTCTTGTCCTTGGCCACTGCTACTTACAGAAATCCTATTTTCTGCACAAGTTTTTAGGCCTACTAACAAAGAAGTAGTAATCATTCAGCTGAGTGACTAGCCAAAAACCGTGAGAACTGGCTGCAGCCCAGCTCTTATTTTTTCATGGTCCTGCAGGGAACCTTTTCCATGGTTTCCATGATTGCCATGGTCCTTACCCCGTGGCCAGGGCCTGGATGCAGCCTCCCCAGCCCAGTCAGCTCTCCTGCTTCCTAAGAGGGTTTGGGAAAAGAGGGGTTTTGAGGGACATCATCCCTCAAAATGGAGCAAACTCTGCCCCTCTTCCCCCCTGCTGCTTCTGTATCCACAGAAACAGCCCTGGCTTGGCTCTACCTCACCTTTATTTCAAAATAAATGGAAGTTCTGTTTTAAAGGACTTTTCTGGAAATACAGCTGGATTACTGAGTTAAAACAAAGGTACTACAAACAAAGCCTCACAAAGGATTCAGACAAGCTAAAGAGGCTGAAAAAAAAAAAAAGACAAATGTGACTAAATATGCAGATGGTAATTATTGCTTTTGGATTTGTCCTTTATACACACATTAAACCTTGAAAGAAAAAGACGAACGATGATGTTGCTGCTACAAGAGAGTGCAAGAGATGAATGTATGTCCCTGGACTAACAACTCAGGGAAGACAACGCCATCCTGAGGGAAAATTCCAATTATTAACATAGGCTCTGGCTCACAGGAACTGGGGGATCTTTCCTTGTCTTGTATGTTGTGCAGGGGAAAAAAAAACCTCCTTTCTAAATGTCTTGCTTATTAAGCCAGTCATGCATTTGACTGTAGGTTGTAAAGCAGTATAACATGCACAGGGGGCTCATAAGCATATTTTAGTGTTAGGGAATATCATTTATACAGTTTTTATATTGTCAATATTACCCCTAGAGAATGAGATTAGGCTTTAAACTACTGTAAATCTATGCTTTTGCTCACCTTTGTATAATTTCATTTTTTAATAGAATCAAGCCCACATAAATGAATATTTGATTAAGGGATAAACCTAATAAAAGGATACATTTATTGCACACAAATTTATTCAAATCTTTGCTATATAACACAGTCAAATGGTACGTAGCTTGCAGTCAGCTACACTGAGGGGATGGTGAATATTCTTCAAAAAGATGGATTTGACAACATCTCGTTGTCTTTCATGTGCAAGTGGTAGCACAGATGCTCCAAACACTTTAATTCCTCATAGGTGGTTGCTGTGTGACGTTGTTAATGCCATGGAGTTAAGTTTATTGCACAGCAACAACAAAGTATTGTAATTTCTGGAGAATAATTGAGAGCTTTATATATAAAAAAAGGAAATATTTAACTATGCACTTTCTGTTTACTGATCAATAGTATGTCCTGGGTGGCTGCACTGTGCTGGAGCTCTGGCATTTAGTTATGGATATTCCAGAGAGCGCCAATGAACTTCTCTTGGAAATTAAAGGAATAGGAAGGAAAAACTGAAAGCTGTTTCAAAGTTTAAATAGTCAGTCTCTCCTCATGGGGAGCATGCTGTGGCAGAATTTCAGCCTTCTGGTCTGCCTGTAAAGACTATTGGTATCACTTTTTTGAGGGCCAAAAACCCAGCAGATTCTGGCAGTGACTGTGTTTGTTCCAAGTTCCATTTTACTATAGATCCCCTGCAGCCTGCAGTGGGAATGAGCCATGTACAACCTCCTCATAATCAGAAGGAGAAAAAGGAAAAAGAACAAACCCAAACAAACCCCACAGTGCTCAATATTTGTATTTCTGCTTACCCCCCTCCCAGGCTTCACTATTTGCCCCGCTACATTTAAGACAATAATTTTCATCAGCCAAAGGCCTGACACTAATTGTAGTCACTTCTTTGGAGGTTCCCATGCTCCCCAATGCTCCTCTGGAGCTGTTCTGTCCCTGCCTCTTCCAAGCTTTATCCTTGTTTACATCCAAAATACGTATTAAATCATCTCTGTTTGGAGGGTCGGAGCCTCCTTAAAACCATGAAACATTCAATTACTAATTAGCTGTTTCCTGTTCCTAATGAAGTGAACATGTCGGATTTGGATTAAAATTCAGCTACTGCTCTCCTCTGTTTATGGTTCCAGATGTTTTTGTTTTATCTAGGAGGTTACTTTGACAGCTACTGCTAAATGATAAATCACTCATATTATAGCTGAAATGCATTTTGAAATTGAAATGTGGCAAACTTGGAGATTGCTCCAAGGATCAGTGTCAGTTGGCAGGTCAATACTTGTTCTTTCCTTAGCAGTGTTCAGTATTGGCATATGTAAAACAGTAATGGGCTAGATGTCAACATTATACAAAATGCTTCTCAATATTATCATTTTGCTATCATCCTCAGGATCAGCACTCGTGCGTTTCGCTGGGTGGATCCATGATTCACTGGATAATGACCACAAATATGGATTCTTGTTGGCTTCAGCTCCTGTGGGCATCTTAATATTTATTTTTTCTCTGGCTTTAAGGCTGCTTAATGTGAAAAATCACAGTTGATGGGTACTATAACTAGGAATATTTTTGTGAAGGAAGTGGCTTTCTACTTGCTGCCCTAAAGAAAGAAAAATAATTTTAGAAGAAACGTGGCAGTTTCTGAATGAAAGAACAGTTTTCCAAGAACAGATATTGATTCACTTCTATTGCATTTTTTAAATGCAGTGCAATTTTAACACCCTGTTCCTAGGTTTTGTGCATGGCACAAGGGGATGTTGTAAAGCTGAGGTGTGTTACTTAGGAGGATGCAGCCCAACACAGGCTACCTTCTGAAAAAAAGGAAAAAAAAAATGAGCTAATGCCAGTCACAGTATTTATAGCCCTACCCAACAGATGCTGGCTGGCAAGCACAGTTAGGGACAAGGCTGGGGGGTTCTGAGCCCAGCTGAGTGGGATGGGAGGTGGTGGGTGCCCTGAGACCAGCTCATTTCTCTGCTAACGTTCCCCTCTCGAGGGTTTGCAGGGCTCTGTCTGCCTCATTTTCCTGTGTAAAATATACTCAGTGTATAGTTTACATCACTTGTAGCTCTGGAAAAAAAAGCCTACAAACAAATAAAGAACCCCACCTAGGCTTCAGCTAAGTCTAAAACTGTGTAATTGATCTTTTTTCTTCTCTTTTTTTTTTTTCCCTCTAGAAAACAGAACATACATCAAGCCTACTATTATGTACTGAAGGAAACACCTAATGCTGAAAAATGTATAATGACCACTATTTGAAGACTATATCGTTCATGAAAAACGTCCCTTCCAACCTTTGATGCCTTCAGTACTGTGTGAAGAACAGGATTTGTAGCATGAAACTTGAAGGACAATTTCAAGCAATTTACTGTTGCTGCATCGAAAACTGCCGTATTGAGAGAGATGGAGACTTTTTACAAGCTTCCCATACCAAACCAAGCCTGGTGCAACACATCATTTTTAGGTCCCCGGAGATAGAAAGGAGTTTTAGTATTTTTAAGCACATACAGGAATTATTCCCCCTCCCCCCCCCCTCTCCAAGAACTTCTTTTTTTGTTTTTTTTTCTTTTCTAAGGAGGTAGCTATTACTGTATAGCAATGGCACAATGATTTTAAGCCACAAAGGTCCTCACTGGCTGTACATCAGACAAGTGCAGTTTATCACTGAAACTGTTCAACATGGAGCTGTTTCGATTGTGTTTATAAATTAAGCTTTGTTTACTGAAGCAGATACTCGATATATATTACGTTTTAAAAAGAAAATGTGTGTACATTTTTTAAAAGAATGATGTAAAAATTGTCCTTTCATTAGATGACCAATTCAGAAGTGTGAGCTAAACCCTAATAGCTGACGTAACACGAGGATTATAATTGATGCTTTTTTTTATGCTCAGTTCAGCTTGGCTTTTGGTCTTTTAAGATGAAAAAAAAAAAATGAATATGCAGTAGAGTGTTAGATAATGGAAACTTTTAAGTATGGTTTCTCTGTTGTACCATATTAAGTTAAAGTACACATTCTTTGTTAAAAATGTTCTTGCTAAAAATACAGTATTAAAAATTTTTTTGTTTGACTTTGGAAATCTTTTAAGATTTTTTTCTTTTGACTGTGAATTCCCATAGTTACTGTACTAATGCAAAACGATATTTTGCACTATTGAAAAAAAATACTTGAAGAAATGACTTAATAAAGAGGGTGGGTTGGCATTAAACATTTTCCTAATTATTGTATGCTCCAAATTCTGAACTGTGCAAGTGAAACGTGGCTGAAAGGTGGTTTGAATCAAGTGGGATGAAGCAATCACCTGGTCACTGTTATTGTCATTCATGGGTCAAAGGCACAATGCTTATTTACTTATAAACTCATGATTATGAACACACGCTTACGTTTACACACACACACCTGGAATTAAATCACTATCACTTAAAACCAAAAAAACCTACTTTAAAGAGCTCTATGAGGAGCATATTTCTTATACTACCCCTATATCTATATGCATTGCCTTCAAAATTTCTTTTATCACTGAATTTTTTTCTGGTTATCAGCTATTTGAAGTGTAGTCTCAGACTGTGCTATGCAACAGAGCTCAACAGAATTATCTCATTTTTCATTCTTAACTATTTCAGCTTAACCAGGTGTCAGTTCAAGAAACCATTGGTTTCTTTTTCACAGGTGATCAAACTAATTATCAGAATACAACGTACAAACGTGGTTTATTCCTTATTATTTTTATGGCAAGCACTCTAATAACTGCATTAATCACACTGCCATTGAGCAAACCATCAAAAATGGAATGGTGCAAAGAAAAAGGAGCATTAGGAGTTGTGAGTCCTCCTCCCACCCCTTCATAAAAGCCCATGTGCCAGTAAAATGCTGCAGCACCTGAACGTCAATTCTACCTTTGATTATTTATTATTTTTAGTTGCTGTTCCACAGGGATGCACCTTATTTCTACCTCTTCTTTTTTTTTTAAAAAGTCATTGGGATACTGTGGCATTTCTGACTCATTGAGAGAGCTCTGGTGTCACTCCCATGAATTGCAGAATGTGAAAGCAATTTGATGAGTTAGTGTCATATATTTTAGACTTTGACTCAATATTTCAGTCTTTGAAATGGTGGCATTTTTCTTTAGTCTCCATAAAAGCTATTTTAGCTTTTTTTTTTTTTTTTTCTCAATGGCTGATCTACATTGCTTAATGCTGCATTGATGAGCACATCATGGATTTCTAATTTGCCATTCCCAGAATGGTTTTAAATATCAAAGTACTGAGCTTTAGGAAACTGCTAAATTTCAGTGACTAATGCTGTTGTTAAGGCCTCACTGGGTAGCTCCAGGCAAACCAAGACACTGCTGTGTCTTCATGTGCCAGCTCAACCCAAGGAGCACATTTGTAACCAACACCTTCTGCTGAAGACCTGTATTAAAGCAGGAACAAGCAACACATCTGACCAACTGCACCTGAATAGTTCATGTAGAAATGCACATTTCTTTTAATTTCAGTTTATTTCCTATCATAGTCTCAGTATTATTCCAAATGAGACCCTGCCCCACACCCTTGCACGCTGGTTTTTTGATGCCATCTGACCCGTGGGATGGTGTTTGTGCAGCTGAGGAGGACTCAGTCCCACCAGTGCTGGGTTCTGTGTGTGTCCTGTGCCCACCCAACACACGGAGTTTCAGGGGTTAGGGCTGACACTGCAGCTAAGATTTTAACCTCTGTGCAGTGTAAAAAAGCTTCAGTATAAACTCTGTTTGGTTCCAGGCACTGCGACTGAGCAGGAAAGGCAAGAAAATGAGGCAATTGCTCTTGTGTCATATTTCCTAGGGCTCTGCTGAGCTTGTCATTCAAAGCTGAAGGCAATGGGAATGTTTTCTCAGCGAAGACTGAAAGAATTAATTGTCTTTCATACAGAAAAGTGAGGAAAGTACCCTTCTCTATGGTCCCATGGCCAGCACAGGTCAGTGTGTGCTGCCTTCAGAAAGCTGCAGAGCCCCATGATCTCACTCCTGCCTAGTGGCACAGCCAATGTTGAGCTGTTGGACAGAGCTTCACATTCAGCTACAGCAACCACCTTCCTTATTCCTCTTTTAAACAGTGGAATAGTCTCAGTAGAAGTGTGTTGGAGAACCCACACTCTGCAGCCAGGGTAGAAGAGGGCGGGGAGCAATTCAGCCTTCACCACACTCCCCATTTGAGGCACTGAGCTCCATCAGGGATATCACCTCTTCAAGTTTTTTGTGGTTTTTTTTCAAATAAACATGCCTGAGAGGCACAAGACTTTGGCTGTGCAGGTGTCCTCAGCACCTCCTAAAATTGGCGGAGCACCCAGGCTGGGGTGCAGCACCCCCAGCCCCTCTGCATCAGCCTTTGTGACAGCCCCGGGTTCCTACAGAGCAGCTCCTTGTCTGTAGATTGCCCTGGAGGTGGCATAATGCCAGTAAAGTTGGTGTTAGCTGGACACAAGGTGCTCTTGGCTGAAGGCAGGCACGTTAATGGCCCATGTATTTCAGGGGTTTTATGAATCCTGTGTAATCAACTCCAGCAGAATCAATAGTGACCAATCTCCATTTCAAAGCTGGATCTATAGCAATACCCAGTGAGAACACTCTCCTCTTGCAATGCACGGCCCTGCATTAAAAGCTGAATGCTGCCTTAAGTAATTGCTGTCTGCAACTAAGTGGCCCCATTAATGTATATTTATTTACAGAATATATTTAGTAACATGACAAAATGTGGGCGAACCCAAATTGTTACAAATTTCCTGCCTGGCCTCAGCTGATCTCCACAACTGCTGAGGTGAGGAGGGAGGAGAAGGAAAGGAATTTACCAAGTGGATTTTTTTTTTTTTAAAGCTGGATCATGTGCTCTCATCATTTGTTATACATGCTACAAATTTTAGGCACTTGTAAAATCACTATTAATAAACATTTTGACTTCCATTCTGTTTGCAAATAAGGGTGTCTTTAATGATCTGAAGCTGGGATGGATGGGGAGAAAAACCAAGTGATTTTTAAATGATGAAATTATAAATGAATTATGAATTACTACGGGTTTATATCTGTGCATCAAAGAAATGTATCAAAAAGAGCCAATTCAGTGTCAGCACAGCACAAATGCTGCAGCTCTCTCCTCTTCCATTAGCCCATCATCCTTTTCTGCCTCTGCTGCACCTGATAGAGCAGCCTTTGCATGAATGTTGGAGTGTGGAGATCTAAGGTAGGGGGTGAAGTTCTTTTTGGAGCTCATTTTTTAAATAAAGAAGGAATCCCATCATTCTGAGTTCCAGTTAGAGCTGCAACAAGATTTCACTATATCTTCATTATGTGATTTGTTGACATAACCCAAACATGGAAGTAAATACAGCAACGTATATTAAAATGCTCTTATGATAACTGCTACTTAACAAATTGGATCTTTTATAATATTTATATAATTTTGGTTTGTAGGTTTGAAAATGTACATACTGATTTTTTTTAAAAGCCATTGAAATGTGTATTGCCAGCAGCAGAGCCCTCTCACCATCACCTATCACATTTTTGCTTTGGCTGGCTACAAGAGGGGTTTGTGGTGGGAAAAGGGGACATTTTTGCTGTCCCTAAAATGTCCCTGCTCACCTTCCACTGGCACAGCCATGATTTGTGTTCTGTGGCTTCTGTATCTGCCCAGCTACTTGTGGATCTCACCTCTAAGAGCAGTCCAGCTCTATGCCAACACAGCTGGGCCAGCAGCTATATTTAAGGCCATTACCTTTAAAAACAACAATCCCAGGTGGTTTAGGCCATAGATACACCCACTGCTGGTAATGGAGCAAGTGCCCAGTATTCTGGGGTAAATTTTTGGGTGGTCAGAAAGATGGTGGAAGTGGACAGTCCGAGAAGTGTCAAGTTGATCTTGAACTATTGGCCCAGCTCTAATAAATCATGTGTGCATTAATCATCCAGCAGTGAGACAGACATACTTATTTTTCCCAAGAAAGGCTGAAATAAGACAAGGGATAGAAACATGGTCATTTGGAGTTGCTAGGTGAAGCCATGCCTTCATCATCATAAAGTTTACATCACCATTCCCTCACAACAAACACTGTAATCCAACACATCTTATTGAGGTTATTAGGAGTGCTTTCAGCCCTGTGTAAACCCCAGGCACTGAGCAGCTGAGAGTGCCAACATCACACACGTCTGCACAGCACCAGGGCACAGGAGCCTTTTGGATGGGCCCAGCAGCTGTTCTGCTGCAGAGGCAGAGCAGTGCCTGGGGTCACAGCGTGCTGACCCCCCCTTTGGGGGGCTCAATACAGCCCTGGAGTGCCTGCATAGAGCTCATTGTCAGGCCTGGGCTGTGCCTGAAGCTTTAATCTTATTACCAAAGGCCACATGCCTCAAATGAATTGTCCCGCCCTTCCGCCAAAGTGGCCAAAGAGAAAGGAAAAAACCATTGGCATTAAATGAAACAAGATGAATTAGAGAAGAAAGAATAAACAGGAACGAAAAAATAAACTTTAATTCACTCCAGAGCCAGTAGGATTTGGCATTTAACTTGCATCAGATGTTTTGTTCTGTGTCAGGGAGAAGAAATACCTGTTTGGGGTTTCCTGGTGACTCCTGCCACCAGCTCAGGCTGTCTATTCCCAGAGCTGTGCTGCCATCAGTTGATGATGCTGGGGCACTCACAGACATGGTTTGGCAGGAAAAATGCTTTACCCTTCCTAAAGTTATTAGGAAACATCATTTTTTCCTTTGTAGACCACTCCAGAGCAATTCCATAGAAACTCTCATTTTCTCTCTTGGTGTCAGTTGAGTGGGAGGCAAGGGAAGAGGGGAAACACAGCCCCAAAAGTAAGAAAAAGGACCAAAAGAGCTAGTACTTAAATAACATGGAATAAACTCCCTATTGGACTTCTTTTATTAATAGTTCTATAAAGCTGGTGAAGACAGAAACAGTGCTCAGAGGTTTCTGGTGTCAGATCAGTGCTTTGCATTTTATGTGATCATTTACACCTGTGCAAAGTAAGTATTTGATAGCATTTGACAGCTGATTTATTAGCATTTGACACCCATATTACGATGTTGAAATGACTCTACAATGTGCAGAGCAGTGGAAAACCCACCCATTCCTTTCATGGCTTTTTCCTGGTAGTCTCATACTGAGATTCCATTCCACAGGAAAAAATGAATTCCTCACACCCGGACTGTAATTCTTTATTTCTTCTAATATGTATTATGTGCAGCTCATTCTGACTTGAGGGGGAAAAAAAAAGGAGGAAGAGAAAAGCAGTTGTGTTTAATTCACAGACCTGATTCACAGATGCTGCCTCTGAAACCAAATCAAAACCAGGCCATGCTCCTAATATTGCAAAGAGTCCCAGAAAAATGAGAATTCTGCTATTGAATTGAACATTGCTATTGAAATGAGAATTCTGCTATTGTGCTGAGAAACACTGTGGGACCAGGACTCATGATTTATAACAGAGCTGGTAAGTAAATTGCCTATTTTGGATAGTTAATAGTTTTTCAAATAAACAGAAATTTTCACCAAATGAAAGGTCTGTTTTCACCGAAATTATTTTTGGCTTCTTCAAAGCAAACCCTCAAGAAACTCCCAAACCACAGAATTTCTCTCTCACTATTTTGAAGACTGGCAGTAACAAACTCTGTTCAGAATCAATATAAGAAATAAGGGGTTGATCAGTTTAATGCACTCTGGAATGTGGTGGACTTAGTTTTAGGATTATTAGAATAGTTGCACCCAGTGGAAAAAAAAAATTGTGTCAGGAATATTACCTATGATGTGCATAAAAAGTTAGGGTGGAGCTCTGAGGTTACAAAAAGAAGACTCCTCCCCACCCCAGGAAATCCAGCCTAAGGATGATCATGACTGCAGTAAAAATACAGCCTAAGTTATACAATATGTCAAGAATGCAATTATTTGAAATGCAATTGCCAATGTTGTGTGTTGACAAGATGTGATATCTTTATGAAAATAATAACACTGTTTGCTCATCGGGTACCAGCCCAATTGCCACAAGAAAAGCCTCTCAGATTTCACACATCACAGTAGCTTTTCCAGCTAAAATAATGTGGGAGCTAGTGTAGCATGAATAAGTTAAGTATCTGTGAAGTTCATGGGCTGGTGAAGAGGGAGGACCAATTTGCCAGGCTCTGAATTACTGACAGACTGAATGACCCATGTCTAGTCTCGTCACGTTACTTTACATTGCACATTGTAACACAATCCACTGGAACATAACCTGGAAAAAAATGACTTCAGCAGTAGATTGCAAGATTTTCAAGGTTACAAGTGTTTGATTGCCATGGGGCCCACATTTTCTAGATCAATTATAGTGGCCTTTCCCTGGCACCTATTGATAAGGTGAGGAGAGCAGCTGCTGGATTTAGCATCACTCAGGATTCAACTTGCCCATATTTACCAGTATCTTTTGGTCTATACAACTTATAAAGAAATCAAAGCTCCTGATGCTCATTGGAACTGCCCTTTTCTCTGTTCCTGACACTGTTTTTCCTTGCAGCTCCTCACTCAGAGCAGCGTGGTACCCAATTTTCATGGCAAAAAAGAGACAGTCTCAAATGTAAGCCAAAGGACAACAAGATTCCTTATTTTGAAACAAGAAAAAGCAGGTAGTTTCCTTCCTCAGCATGACAGCTGTATCTGAGAGGGAGAGGAAGAAACAAACCAAACATTTCTTTTATGTATCTTGTACCCAATAAGGGTAGCAAGGGGAAAAAAAATAAAATTAAAGGTATCATTTGCTCAGTCTCAGGGAAGGATTGATTTCCAATGGCAGTGGTTCCAGCATAGTGCACCCCAATACATAAGATTTTAGTTGTTTTATAGCTGTGATTCAGAAGCTGAGAGCTGACAAGGAGTTACTACTGATGGGATCTAGCTGCTTAGGCATTCTGCAAATTGAAGATAGAAAGATAATGAAGATACCATCAGCTGCTGCAAATGGGCTGTGGTTATGTTTGAGGTAAGTTTTATTAGGAACGTGGACGTGACATCCCTCCCTGATGAACTCTCCACAGCCTGTTAACATCAAGGGGAGTTGTGTGCAGAGAGAGCAGCTCTTGGAGCTGGGTACAGCCAGAGCCCAGCACAGCCTCCACTCCTGAGTCTTACTCCTTAATGAGGAGTCACTTTGTGAGCTGTATTTCTACAAAAGTCACTTTTTAAACAGCATTATGGATTAATACTTGGTAGCCTTTGCATTGTTTCCTTCCTGGTCTCTGTCTCACAGTCTTGTAAGATAGAAATAAATATTTACTCACTCTTCATGCGTGTGGTTTATTCTGTCTAGAGCTGTACCAGCTCTATTCTTTGTGCTGCCTTTCAACTGGATGCTATAAAGAAAGAAAATTAATTGGTGTTAAACTCAGGTATGTGATAAAAAGAAAAAAAACCCAACAGTTAGTGCTGACTCCTGTCCCCACTTTACTACAAGCACCCCCTCCCACCCCATCTCCTCTGCCTGGAGGGGGATATATATGTGTGTGGAAAAATCAGATTACCTCAAGCTCACTACTGTCCAGTGACAGGGTCCTGCTGTAAAAAACTTCTGATGAATAGTCAGCATCTAATTCCTGTGTAATAAATAAAAGAAAAAAGAAAAAAACAACCAACCCTAAGTTGCTTGCAATCATTATTCCAAATGGAAAAATTAATTGTAAATAACTGGAAGTCAATTAAGGCTGGGTTCTGCCGGGTAATGCAAATCTTTTATAGTTTTGTTTCAGTTAACTGCCTCATTAATGATTTATAGCTGTGTATACAGCTGTGGGAACCATAGCATTATCTAATGCACTCAGAGAATAATTACATATGAAAAGAACTACGCAGCTCAAGGGAAAAACTCTGAAATTACTTACTGCCTTAACTTCAACCATATTAAGATGCAAAGTATTTAGAAACCAACTGTGATGTTTGATGGTATTCTGGAGATTTTATATTCTTTTTAAAAAGGGAAGAATAATTCTGTCTAAAAAAATATTTGTATACTTCAGTACGTCTCAACCTGAGCATGTAAGCCATTTATTTATTATTTAAAAGCCCAAGTTATAAAACATTCCCATTCCCTTTGTGCATCTGCTATACAGGAAAAAAGAGACATTTCTCCACTTAAACAATTCATGGGCATGTGCATGTCCCTGATTTACACAGAGCTAGAAGCAATTTTGGAAAAGCTTCAGGAATCATTTTGCTGGGTATACAAAGGTATCTGTTCTTTGGTGACACCACTGCCTGAAGTTTGAGGGTTTCTTTGTAAGATATTCTTTTCAATCCCCAAACTTGCTTAGCTTCTAATAGGGCAGTAAACCTAAAGTTTGCACAATTTGCTACTTATTTCTTATAAATTTTTATCCAGTGATAAAGCTGCTGTTGGACATTTGGAAGCACCGTAGAGGATCCTTTGCTCTTAAGACTGCTTTTCTTCTTACTTGGAGCTGAGGAGGCCAGGGCCTCTCTCACCAAAAGCAGGCATTTAACACCCAGAACCTCCCCTGGAATTTTGAACCACTGCAGATCCTCAGGCCAAAGCTGCTGGCATCACTTTCAGCAAATTCTCTGTGGGAACAGGGCAGACAAGCAGAGAGACCTCACCCTCCGTGCTCTGCTTCCCAGAAGCATCCTTCATCTCCAGGCCCGAAGGCAACCACCATCCCATGTTTGGGACTGACACAACACTGCTCCCAGAAGTTTCTTCTTGCTCCTCCATCACCACATTCTTCAGGACTTTGCTCCCAACTCCCTCCTCTAGCCCCGTGCTCTTGAGTTGTTTGATCAGTCAGATGTGATGTGATCTGTCAGTGCTCCTTCTTATATGGTGTGTGAATTAGGGCAAGTACCTTTTTTACCTTATAGTTAGTAATACTCAAATCCTACACCAGTTTTCTATCGACCAGAGGGACATATACACAACTATTTTTTATTTTGTCTACAGATGCTTAGGTGGTTGCATCATAAAACCTACAACTAACCTGTAGCACTTATTTCACAAATAACATCAGCACGTTTCACCAGATGGGAAAAAAAACCCCTAAAATCAGCCTGACATCCTTTTAGGGGGAGTTGGGATGGGGCAAAGTCTCCAGAAACTCAACCCATGGTGTCACAGCAGCAGTAGAACACCAACACTGCTTGGCCACCAGACTGCTGCCTCTCACCAACTGGGCTGAGGGATTAAATGGAGCACAGAGAGGTTCAGAGACTGTATTAGGTTGGAAGGGATCTTCAAAGGTCACCTAGTTCAGTGTCCTGCTTGTTGCATTGGGCTCATTCCATATAGAGGGATGCCCAAATGAAAATCCACAAATCTTGTCTTTGCAGAAAATCTGTGCTATCATTTGCATGCCTTCTAAAGAACAGGTTTACATGTTTCTAATTATGCTTATATGTCTCTGCTATCACTGAAGAAAATTACTTACTATAGATTTTATTGACTCATAGAATGATGCAGGTTGACAAGGTCTCAGGAGGTCACCTATTCTGACCTCCTGCTCAAAGACTTGGGCATCTACATCAGTGACCATGTGTGAAAAAAAAAATGAAGTCAAAAGCATGGGAATAATTTATTTGGGTATTTTTACTGCCAGAGAATAAAATAGCAATAGACAATTGAAATTGTCTTACAATATTTTTAACTCTGCAATTGTGTCTTACTGAGTAATGAAACATTAAACTCATCTACAAGGACAAATTAATGACTGTGAATCAAGTATCATTTAGCATGAGAAAAACGTACTTTTAATTCCAAGCTTTTGAAGTTGCACTGAATAATCTGCATAAGGAAGAGCTAAATAAATCAAGACTCTGCAATCTGGAAAAGGAATGGCTGAGAATTCACACGACAGAGGTCCATATAATCATTAATGCCACATAGAAAATGACAAGAGAATGACTATTCAGCATTTAATACAAGAAATGAGGGCTACTAGGTTAAAGTATCAGATATGATGATAAAGCAATAGGAGGCAGTGGTCCTTCTACTGTGGGAGCTCAGCTGGAGAGCTATTGCTGGGGCATTACCTTACATCTGATCAGAGTGATTCCAGAGTCAGGCAAGAAGGAAAAAAAACAAATCCCAAAAGCTGTGTAGGGTGAAGCCGCCCATGGATACAGCTTAAGACATCCCTATGGACATCCTCGTGGGCTTGTAGCCACAGAAATGTACAGTCTGGGTGCATATTTGATCCTACTCTTCCCATGGCATAGTCCTGGGGAGAGCATGGGCTTGATGTCCTCCCGTTTGACCCAGTATGGCCATTCTTATCTTCTACTAGCTCTATCTGTACATATTATCTCAGTGCAACTACCACAGCTCTTTCCATTAAGTCCTCAGCCAATGATCTGAATGGCCATTTATTAATTGCTCTTGGAAAACGTGGGAAGGATAAAAAAAATGAGGCAACATATTTGGCAAACCGTCTTCTAATCAGCAAAACTGTTTAGTAATTGCTCTTGTTTAACTACAGTTTATCACACGTTGCACTGTCAATTGCAAAGAGTTGAAGACATTCTTAATTCTGGTTTATAATCAAAAGGGTAAAATAAAGGCCCATCATGATGATTTAAAGAAGACAGGCAGAAAAGCTTTCCAGGCTGTATCTGCCAGCTATTAACCATGCCTCTGTCAGAGCAGAGTGCTTCCTAAAGCTGCTTGCTCAGAGACAAAAAGAATTCAGATCAAATTTGCATTTTTAGATGTTTTGCCCCTTAGAGAAAAACAGGAACACTGAATTATGGGAGTGAACGCCTTTACCATCTGAAATGTAACTTTGAGATGTGATTCTAGGCACAGTAACTCTGCTGTTCTTTTTCTTTTTGCTGTCCCAAGGAACATGAGTGGAATGGAAGAGACACAAGACCTCATGGGACTCCCTGTTCCACCAGTTGGCCAGTGGAAGATGCACAGTTCATGAGATGATAAACTCCTGCCCTTTGTGGGCACATCTTGCTTGCTCATCTGGGTTTTTACTGATCTGGTAAGTTTTTATGGCCAAGTAAGCATTTATTTTGTCTCCACACTGCATTCTTCATTTGAAAGATTTGTAAATCAGACATGAAAGTCACTCACTCCAGGTTGAAGTCTGATGTTACAAAGGCTCAAGCTGAGAAAAACCCCCAATAAATTCTGATCTATTATATTTACTAACATTCCAATTAAGCCTTTCCATTTTATACTGTTCTGGGGAAGGCAGGGAGAAATGACACATATTTATCAATGTGGTGTTATAGTTTATTCTACTTATATGCCTTTGGCAGTAACTTCAGAAGATGAATGCCAAACATAACCAGCTAATAACTCAGGAGCTATTGTTCTGAGTTACAGACACCCTGAAGGGGAGCAGCCCCAGTGATTATTTCTCCTCCTGGGTCAAATTTCTGAACAGTTCAGTTGGATCAGCATTTGCATAAGAAATGCTCCCCCTTAATTCTCATGACTTCTGCTGGCCATAATGTCCTTCCTGCAGGGTACAGAGAATGCAACAAATGCATGTAGTGAAGATTACTTGGATGGTTTTGCAAAAAAGGGTGAAAATGCAGAGAAGGCAGAGCTGCTACTGGAACAGTCTCAGGTTCCAGTAGCTAGAATTTCCAGAAGCAGGTGAAAATCAAAGTGTAGCCATTTCACTGTTGTTGTTCATGTGGAGAAGTCTAAAAAAGCCAGTTGTGTTTCTGGTCTGCAATTTCAAAGCATAACAACTCTGCAGGAAGGAACTAGCCATAAACAGCCTCGCAGCTGAACTGAGGAGGTGTGGTCTGGATGATCAGGTAGTGAGGTGGATTGTGAACTGGCTGCAGGAGAGAAGCCAGAGAGTTGTGATGAATGGGACAGTCTAGTTGGAGGCCTGTATCTAGTGGAGTCCCCCAAGGGTCGGTGCTGGGACCAGTACTATTCAATATATTCATCAGTGACTTGGCTGAGGGAATAGTTTGCTGCTGACACCAAGCTGGGAGGAGTGGTGACACACCAGAGCTGTGCTGCCATCCAGAGACCTGGACAGGCTGGAGAGTTGGGTGGGGAGAAATTTAATGAAGTATAACAAGGGCAAGTGGAGAGTCTTGCATCTGGGCAAGAACAACCCCATGGTTCATGACACTTTTAGCCCAAATAGAGCTCAACAATTTTAAGGCAGTGCTTAGAGCTCAGCCTTCCCTTGCTGTGTGCCCTGTCTGCTTTGTGCTCACAGCACTCTCTCTGGAATCATACAATCATTTAGGTTGGGAAGACCTCTAGGATCAAGTCCAACCTTTGTCCAACATCCCCCTGACCCCTAGAGCATGTCTCGAAGCACCACATCCACTCGTGAAACCCATACAGATCATCTCCTTTCAGAACTCCTCCTGCTGGACATTGGGATGCAGCCAGGCTGACAGCCAGGGAAAAATTAAGACAATAAAACATTAGCTAAAACCAAATAAACCCAACTCTATTAAAACCCAAACATTTGTTCAAAAGTTATTATAGTAAGAGGCAGCTACAGAAAACCAAAGCACACTATGTCTAACAGCTACTCCTAACTCTGCTTTTGAAAAAATATCTGCACACTTCTCACTGGAGAAAACAGGGAAATGAGGCTTTGGAAACCATGTACCAAAACATCTCTGCCCTCTGGTATATGTGAGAATTAAGACTGAGTCAGCTGAAGGTTTAATATTGCTGCAGATAAAAATTAGTCGTGACTAAGACACATCCACTTTAAACTAACAGGTGAAGAGTTTGTCTTTTCCTTTTCAGAGTGTTTCTCACATTGATACGGATTCATACACAGGTGAAAAAGTACTTTTTGAGCTGTAAATGTGATTATTCCTCCAAGTTGTGCTGAGTGGGGTTTTTAATTGGCCAGGAGTGCACGTGTGTGCCACATTTCTTGTCGTTCCATGGATTGCCACTGCAAGTTCATAAGCTCAGAGCAATACTGGGAATTTATAAGCACTCTGACCTCGTTTGAAGAGCACCTAAAAATGCACTTACTTTTATTATTAGGCTATATACAATATAACTTTACATATGATAGCTAATTTTGAAAACAATATGTGCAATTTCATGTTCCTCTGGGTGGTTAAAAAAGTGTTACTTTGTCCTTAGAGCTGTTACTCTCTCTCAACATAATGATACACAAACCAGTAGCAGAGAGACAACCCTAATAATGTCTACTTTAACCATAGTAATTCCACAGCCCTTACTTATGCTATAAAGGTGATGCATATAGATTTTTATAGTTGGTACTGGTGTAAAAAATACTGGTATAGGCTAAGATCTTAAGTGCATAAAGCTATAAAGATAAAACAGAAATAAAAAGGGTAATTTTGGGCAGCTGGGAAGACTTTGATGCTATTAATTGCAAAAAAAAATTAGTAAATCTAAGTTTTAATGGTAATTCTTTTCATATGGGCTCAGAAAGGGTCTGAGATACCACAACTGACAACTTTTCATAGTGAAGAACAGAAATTTGGGGAAAAAACAACATTTCAAGTTTGGTAATGTAGAAATAAGCCCTGAATCCTGCCCTTGTCCCAGAACAAGAGCTCCTGTCCCTGTCCCCAGGCCCTGAAGCTCCTCAGCAGATGCAGTGAGGGGATGTCAGTAGTCAGTGAAGAGCAGAATCCAAACCACTGCCAATTTAGTGCTCCTTTGGTCACATTTCACTGAATTACAGCTTTTTTATTTCTTGTCATACAGGGTATGGACAGGGCACACACACATCCACTTATGGGATGGGAAAGGTGGAGCTTGTGTAGGATCTGCTATGATAGAGCTCAAGTGCTGAAGTGTGACTGTATCCAGAGCCAGGCATTCAGAAGAGAAATTCTTACCCATCTCTAGCTGTCAGCCTTCCAGGGCCCACAGACTAGATGGAAAAAATGGATAAAGATATTTTTAAAAAATCCCTCAGGACCATCTCCTGTATTTAATAAGGAAAAGCACCTTCTGTGCAGCCAATAAAAGCTGAGTCTCTCATGAAGATTTATACCATATTACACACTGAAATTCAATGTACAACGATACCCTTGTGTACACAGTTGTCAGAATAATAATCTTTGTCTGTCTGATCAACTTATATTTTATGCCAACAACACAGCATTTAATATTACAGTTTCAGAGGAAGAAAATATATTTATTCATGCAACGACTCACCCAGTAGCTTAAACAGACAAAATGAAAAAAAAAGCTTGGAGTTTTTACATTAACTTATGATCCACAATACAGATTTCTATACAATTTTGGCAATTTTATGCAGCAATATAAACTATGATTCTTAATCTAGTTTGTGAAACTGTCTCACTATTTTATAGTGTCATGAAGAAGAATACAGCTGGCTCTGACTGTGAAGTTTGCTTTTGGCATTCTCCTGAAATGAGGAGACTAAAAATACAAACCCAACAGCTTTGTTCTATATTCTGCATGCTCCTATTCTGTGCTGTATTCTTGGGCTTTGTGTCTCAAAATATATATCCAGAAACACTTATAGAGAAGATGTACACGGACTCCCCCACAATCACAGTACTCCTTGTCAGAAATCAGTCTCTTTTCAGCAGAGAACCTCTACCCACCAGGCAGGGCTTGTTCCAAAGGATCCACTGCTCTGCCAGATGAGAAGCAATACAGAAAAGCTCTTGTATGTAGATCCATTAAATCTGTTCTTCTAGCAGCCTGTGCAGAAAACTGACAGACTTTGAATGATTTATTGTTACTTTTTTAAAGGCACCCACTTTTTACCTCGCATTAATTTTTCTTTATGCAATGCCTGACAAAAAAGAAACCTGGGGATACACTAACCCAACTGTTTGTAGGATTGGGATGAGAAATAAAAGAGGATGATCAGAAATGTGCCTGTACCCCAAGGTGCACACTCATAAAACAAAGCTGCACACTCATTGCTACAGTCTTTTAACAATATTACTTAAACTTCACTTAAAGTTTAGCTTACTATTGCAGAGGGAAAGCCAAGCTCTTGTGAGCATGTCATACAGTGGGTAGATTTCTTCTCAGATGGTGGCCTCATCAAAGCCTTCAAATACAGATAATTGTTATGTAGGAAGGAGTTACTGAAATGTATTGGCCAAGGACTGGATGTAGCTCCAACACACAGCAGAGTCTTTTGCAACTGAGAAGAGGAACATCCATCTCCTGTCATGTTAATTATTGCAACCTTCCTATGTAGTTTGCTGTGAACTAATCTATATGTAAGAATTTGTACACCAAGCCCATTTATTTGAAATAAAATACACATGTTTAAATATGGAAATAGATAGCACATGATAGAAATGTGGATGAGAAAAGCACACCTATAGTACAGGAGAAGAAAAAAAGCTAAAGGGGTACTCAAATTAACTCCTGGTTTGTGATTTATAGGAATTTGTTTGCACAGAGCACATTTGGAGTGCTCTGATCAGATTAACTCTTCTATATGAAAGCAAACCAACACTCAGAGCCTACATTACACTGTCCCATGGGGGGGAAAAGTCAGTAACAAACGAGCTGGCCCCCAGAATAACTCGGATGGCCATGGATTGATAGGCTGAAACTCTTCCAGAGAGGGGAGAAAAAGCCAAAGGAAAATCAAAGCCTCAGAAAACAGAAATGCCTAAAAGCAGAGGAGAGATCGTGCACAACCTGCTTAACAAAGATCAGAGTTCTGCTGATTTGCACCAGCTGAGGAGCTGGCCCATATCCTTACGCTCTTGAAGCTCAGACTTTAGAACATGTTCAGTGAGTCAGGGTCACTGTCTGAGAATCAGAAACGTAGATTGTGTTCAGAGCCCCAAAATAGATGTGTCTATTTTTATTGGCAAGGGGAAAAAATAGCTCCCTCCTTCCTTCACCAGAGATCTTCAACCCAGATCCATGTGACAGGGAGGGAACACTTTTAACCTGGAGAGGTTTTATTTGCAACTCAGTCAAATGCACTTTTAAAATCTCTAAATGCTGAATAACACACCAGATTAATCCCTGTTACAGTAGGATTATGAGTGATAGTATTGGATACACACAGGACTTGAAGTTAAAATTAAAGATTATGATTCTAATAAAATTATAGATTCTTTTAATTCTTCTTTGAAGAATTATTCAACAACCATCATTACCTAAACATGCTTCTGCTTAGTAAAACTGATGAAAATGCCTATTTTTTTTTCTGTTCAAAAAGTATGCTACACATTTTAATGACCTATTTTAAAGATTTCATACAGTCCCACTAGGTTCCAAGTATATACTGTGTGGTACACTGTGACACTAATATCTAGATGCTGCAAATGCCTTGCACATGAACATTTGTGCTTGTCTAACCAGGCACATTAAATTGAGCTACACAGATACGTGTCATGTATTCCCCTTGGATGGCTCAAGAGTGCTGCAGCTACAGTAAAATATCACCTGCCACTATTGCTCCACAGCCCCAGCCCTGCTCCTCTGGAAGGGGGATACTTCAGATTTAATATATTTATATTTAACCAGGGTTTGCTATAGGTAAGAGCCTCAAGCAAACAAAATTGAGGTTTGTTTGTATTTAGACCCAGGCTTTTGGGTTCACTTTATTTATTAGTCTGTTAAATACATTTGTAACATATTTGAGGATGGTGAATTTCAAAGCAGTCAGATTTTGCAGCTGGTGGAAAATTCCCTGGAACATCTCATACAGCTGCATCTTAGGTTAAAATTGTGTAAATAAACTTCCTGACAGATTCCTTTATCCACTGGGAAAAATTTGGAAGATACCCAAATATTCCAGCATTTCAGACCTCATAGAGGCTTTACTTTTATGACTTATTAAATTTCACCTATTTTTTTTTCATAAAACATTTGCCTATCCTGGCAGTATATAATGAAAAGCTAGTTATATAAAAGATATAGATTTTATACTTAAAGAAAAATGATGTAGGTAAAAGCTGCTACTTAAAATATTTTTTTGCAGGGCTTTTTTTTTTGCTATAAACCAAACCAGGTATCCCTGTTTCCTATTAATCTTCCTTGATGTATTCTATTCAAGGTGGCCAGCAAACTGACACGATCTTTCCTTCAGATTTCAAAATTACTGAATCTGGAAATAGTTCTCATTTATCTCATGCACTGCTGAGAAAACAATCTCAAATCGTTGGTTCTACTGATGAAACTTCCTTAGCAACACAAGGGCTCCAGAATTATTTTTCAAGCCTTGCCAATGCTTCCTGTGAGGCTTCCGTCACTGTCAACATCCAGCACTTCACAGATGAGGGGGGAAAAAAACCCACCCAACCCAGAAAGCTGTGATAAATTAATAGTGGGTAAATTAATAGCCTAAATGGAATTAATAGAAGCAGTGATAAATCTAATAGGGAAATTCCATAACAATAGTCCAGTGAAGAACGTTTTAGATTTACCAAGTCTTTTATCATCTAGATGAGGCTCTATAGGGAATAGGCTGGGTCCCAGTGGTGTTCAAAATGCAGGAGAACTCAGAATTTGCACCTGTGCCTTCCTCTGCAGCTGCAACACATGGAGCCTGCACCCCAGGAAAGGAGGAGGACCCTCACACACCTCCTTTCAAAGCCTTGGTGTCAAGCTGGACATGCAAGCTCTCAGCTGAGTCCTCCCTCTGCCTTGCTGGCACCATCAGATAGGACTTTTCAGAAACATTCTCTCATAGTATATTATATTTAGGCCATGCTTTAAACCTTTACCATATTCAGTTTATATTGATTAAGTCTCAAGTGTGCAGCTTGCCCCTTGGAGCTAGATTTCAATATTTGCTGCTCGAGTCTCTAAAGTGTCAGCAGTGCAGGGATTTGGCTTTTAATGTAATTGGAATAGACTAGTTTCAAGCTACTTTATTCCAGGTACCTCCAGTCTCAGGTTAGAGAGAGCTTTCTGCCGAGAAGATTTTTTCCTTGCCTGACACAAACGTTCACCCCAGTTCTCAAATCCACCAGTACTCAGCTGACGCTTCACAAGTTGCCAAATGTCTCCTCAAACACTAAAACCCCCAGTTCTAAAGTGAGTGTTAGAGGATAGCTGAAAATCAGCAGTACATGTCTATCTAGGGCTGAGCAAAAGGCACTGAACATTAACACTTTACTGACCGCTCAAAGCTGGTGGAGAAGGGTTCTGGTTGTCTTCTGCAGGGGTGCTACTTGGTCTCCTGTGTCCTGAGAAGCAGTCACTGATGCTACTGGTGTTCTGGGCAACAGGGAACACCCCTCCTGTCCTAACACTTTAGAGAATACCTGGAGGGCAAGGAAAGGCTTCCTTTGTCAGCCTGAGATCCCTGTCACAGGCAGGTTGGATTTCATAGCAGAGAGTGAAGGATGAAGGTAGCTCAGGCTTCTACCTTCCCAAGTGCCTGCTGACAGTGCCTTCCTCTGCTGTCCCAAACACTGCCTTTTTTTTTGTTTGTTTTCAAATTCCTTAGCATTTCTTTAAGCTAGTTTGTGGTTACCTGTTTTACAGAGTGACTGTCACACACAGCTGTGGTGCCCAAACTAAAGTGGATCTGTGCCATACACATGAAGGAAAGGAAATTGCTGCTGATACTGCACGTGACAAACCATAATATTCTTAAACTACTTGCCTTCAAATTTTCAACTACTCCTTGCCACTCTTTAGCCTAAGAATAGCTTCTTAAACTCACAAGAATAGCTTAAGAACTCTTAAGAATAACTCTTAAGAATAGCTTCTTAACCTCCTAAATTAGCTGAGTGCTCCTCTTCTGATCCATTTTCAGACAGACTATTAAAAGCCAAGGAGATTAAATCAGGAAGAACAGAATGGTAGATAAGATTTCAATTGTCTAACACTAAAACACCTACTGCACAAGAACATTGTTTAGATATAAGCTGGAAACATGATACACAATGAAGTTAGCATTATTTGGTTCAAGTCTTTCTCTAAAAAGTAGTAGTATAAAACTACACAGCTGTTTCAGTGAAGAAAAGGAGAAGTTCATATAGTTAATATATATATATTAGTTGGTATGTATTTCATTGAGTAGAGCAAATCCACTTTGCCTTCTTGCCCCATCCCATCCAGGGTTACCTGAGACAGCTCTGAGGAAAGAGTCCCTGCTGCTTTCACCTTCAAATACAAGATTACGAATTTCAAGTGAATCTCTTGATGTGACAATAGAAACCTCTATCACTTCTTGGATGGCCTCCAGCACTGCAGTACAGGGACACAGGCTTGCTGCAGCTGGGAAACTCCAGCAGATGTTAAATTTGGTAATGCATGTCCTCAGCAAAACAGGCTCAGTGCTATGCTCAACCTCCACTTTGCAACCTGGGTTGAAATAAGATCTGTAGCAGGTTCAAAGGTTTGACCCTTATCTTCAGACTGCTGCTTGGTGCAGGTCCAGGAATGTTGGTCAAAGCAGTAGATGTAATTGTCATCTCTGCTCCTCTGACAGTGACACTCTGGCTTCTACTAAGCAATTAAAAATTGGCTGTATTGAGCCAGGTCCAAGGGACCAAATCCCTTTAGGAACTGAAGCACACCACAGAGTGCACCACGCTATGCCATGTTCACATTTCTCATTCAGTCAGAATTAAATCCTCTTTTTGAAACTTGAAGTTCAACTGCTCAAGATCTCTTAGGATAAAGGACATAAGAAGCAATAATATAGAAGAGGTGTTGTTCCTATAGCTGAGGATGCTGTGGTAAGACCACAAGAGAAGTGTCTACACAGAATAAAGTGTGCCTCAGAAAATACATGCAATTCTGATCTGCTAATGACTCTTACAGGTGGTTTTCACCTGATTTATTTGTCTCTGAAGAACTTTAACCAGCATCTCAAAAACTGTAGAAGTATAGAAGCTGTAGTTCAAATTGCAAACATACTTACTAGATAATAAACAACATGATTTGTACAATAACTGCTTTGGTACAATAAGAGCCTTCAGGTGGTAGCAGGGAGATTGAGTTTGAGTTCATGCCACCTTTTAGTCACTTACATAATGATGAATGCAGCCTATTTGTTACACAGCACATATACCATAATCTATAATCACTATAATCAGCCTAATACATATATTTAGGAACGTGGCTAGACAGAGGAGTTCAGAGGGGCTAGCAGCACAAGTCTTTATTTTAAATACTCAGCCCAAGAGCTTCATCTACCACAGCCTGAATGGCAGACAAAAAAAAATCTCATAGAGGTATATAATCACGTGCTCTTGTAGCTTATCAGCAGTCTCCACAAAGGTCACCTAGAGACACGTATGAATGTCATAATATACTAAAAACATTTAAAAATTGTGTGGTAGAATTGAGAGGTATAGAACATACCCAGAGAGAAGAACTTACTGTGAGTAGAGCCAGGCTTAGACAATTTAAAACTCCTGGAATAAAAGGAATATTGAAGAAAACATGAAGAGTGGGAGTGAGCAAGTGAGTTTAACAATCTTCCATCCTCCTCCTCCTCCTAAGTGCTGAGTAAATGCTATTTATTTACTTGAATAGTTATGAATTATGGTATTGCTGCTGCCAAAGAGACACTTACTCCCCATACATAATTTAACCAATGAAACGTGGGAAAGAACACGTGAAGGGTACAATTTAATATGAAAAAAAAATTGAAACGTGGAAGCCTGGATATTAAAACTGGTCACATATGTTTTTTAAACTTGAGACCATTGAAAATATTCCATATACTTAAAATAAGGGTTTCAAGTGACAAAGTAACTAGTAGTTGCTGACATGAAGCAGGTTAGTTTGTTAGCTGATAACCAGAAATATTAAATACAAGAAAGTGAACCCTGTTTTAACCCTCAGCAAAAGTAATATACTATGTATTACAGATTTCAACTTTGAAATATTCAGTATATTTCTCTATTACATAAGTAATAACCCATATTCTACCAGTCTCTGCTATAAATACATTGCATGAAGTCAGATAAATGTTTTATATTGTTCCCGCCGTCATTTATACCTTTAAAAATGTGCAGCTATGATTTATGCTTTTGAGGATGGCATAATAGAATTTGACATTTTCCAGCTGAGGTGTGGCCTAGTTCCAGCTCCATGCTTCATTACATTGTACTCCCTTTGAGAGGATGAGAGGAGTAAAAATAGCCAGGTTGTTAAAAATGTAAAAAGGCATAAATGAATTCTCACCAGATGTCCTCTTCAATTGTCATTTTCATAAAATTATGGTTGCTAAACTTTTGCTTACTAGAAAACACCAGAAATCAATATATGCCACAAACCATGGATCTGGAGGGATTGTTCCCACCTCACCAGTGTCCTCTCTTCTTTGGATTCTCCCAGAGTTTAAATGAGAGGACTCTTGTTATTTAAAACAATACAAAAAATGTATTAATGTGAAGAAAACTAACAAATAGACACCAGGTAAAAGTCTGAACACCATCGTGTGAACACACTTAGAAGCATCAGGAAAAAGACTATTTGAACCCACAAGTTCTTTTCTCCCTTGTTCAAAACAGAGTGAACTTGGAAAAAATGAAGATAAAAGGGAAAATGGCTCAACTACCCACATTCCACTCACTTTGACAACCCACGTTTGAGGCACCAGAAGTTTTCATGACCACCTTTCCCAGGATGAACTACAGCACGTTCCTGCTCCCAGAGAAGCTGTTCTGGAGCAGCTGCCCCCACCCGGGTGTGTTTAATAACTTTTAACATACTGTCTTTCTGGCAAGGAGCAGATGAGAGTGTAAGCATGGCATAAAATGTGTTTTCCTTATTGTGCTGCATGTTTTTATCTGAACATCAAAGCAGCTGGCTTTGGCACCTTCCCTACTTTCCATGGATGTGTAACAGAAATGCCTCACAGTTCATTCAAACCTGTGTTGCTGATGCTGTACCAATTAGCATGTTCAAATATCCAACCTATTTTATGGCTGTTTTCTCGCTGTAAGATGAATGTACAGCAATTGTTTGAAAAGAAAAATGGGAATTAGGCCACTGGATGGGCTCCTGCACGTGGCTGACTTACTTGCTGAATATCAGAGGAAGTCTGGGATGAAGATTTCTGCTGTCTGAAGAGAAAAGTGCTGTTCTTTGGTCACCAAAGTTGCTACAAACAAGGTAGTCAAGAAGAATGTTTTGTCAGCTTCCCTCTGAATGGCAAAAGGTTGAGTAGAGTACTCGATATTTGTCAGACTTAAGGTGATTGCCTGTCACTGTACAAGGGAGTAAATAGTATTGACAGCTTTATAAAATCCAGATTCAGAGCCTGCAAGGATATGTATCTGTATCACACAGTGCACTGCAAAGACCTTCTGCTTTAGCAACCTGCTGGGCTCCGTTGTGAAGAGTAGAAAGAGTGCAGACAACAGCAGGTGAGCACGGGAGGATGATCCCTGCCATGTCCTCCAACCACATCACCCAGCCCTGCCAGAACACCTTAATGATGCTCTCAACAGCTACTGGCAATATCCTAAAGCAATCCTCTGCTAAGCTGTACTGACATATCAGCTCGTTTTGAGACACTTTGGACACTTAACCTGAAGACCTATATGTAGACATGACCTAAAAAGCTTAAAAAAAATAAATGACATTATTTTAATTATTATTTCCCTGTACATCCTTATTCATTCTCAGAAAATCCCTGAGAAGCTGACATTTATGAATAATCCCTTGTGTAATACTGCTCTTTGCTTCGCCAGCCTAGGGTGGAAGCAGCTATAGAAGATAAGCACAGGGAGCCTGGCTCTCCTTTGGAATCAGTGACCTGTTACTAATAGCCATGGTTTTGAAGTGGAGAGGGCATCTGATCTGCTACAAATGCTGAGGGGTGAAAAGTGGAATAATAGGAGGGGTCAGAAGACTTTTGATTGAGTAATCTGATAAATCTGGGCCTGAACGTGAAGAGAAGTGGGAACAGAGAAAGAAAATCAGCATGTGAATGGGAAGGGGAAGCAGAAATGGAAGGGTAAGCTGAGCTCCAGAGAAAGAAAGAGGAGAGGAAGGAGCTTGATTAAAATAAAAGGGGATTGGTATCAGGTGGGGGCTTGGAGCTACTCAGCTGAAAGGAACCCAGATGTGGTCAGTGCACTGGTTAGAGTGGTTTATACTGGCACAAGAGGTGGCACAGGATGGCCTGTAAGTAAAGCTGGGATTGTGGAGTGCTGTGGGTGAGGTACATCAGACTGGTGAAAGAAGTGCCAAATGGAGATGGCAGGAGGAAAGCAGGACTCTCCCAGAGCAGTGGAATGAGCAGGGTGAGGTAGGTGCAGTTGCTCTGAGTTCACTGTTGGTTTCATCTCCCTGTAGAACAGGAAAGCACACACTTACTGCTTGTTATTCCAACAGCTCTTCCAGACAGCTGAAACACCCAAGCATGTTGGAGAAGCATGTGGTGATGATATATAATAGAACATATTCTAGACTCATACAGGAGGAACATCATGCATATACCTGTGTGTACATATATAGGGCTAAGAAGGAAAGAAAACAACAAACAGAAAAACCTCCATAACGTTGAGAAGTTGCTGTCAGCACCTCAGTCGGTTTTGGAATGAAGATGTCATTGTAGATTGTTTCTATACTAAAATAAATTAAGTTTGTTTAGACAATTAGCATGCGCAAAGGCTGCAGCAGGACAGCTATTCACCAATATGGTATTGTCTGAGCTCATTCAGTGTGAGTAATTCTATTTTCATTTAAATAAATATGGATTTAGTAACTGTCCTTTACAGTAGAGTAGCTGACTACTCAAGTACTTACAAAACCAGGACATTTATAGTAGATAATTTGGTATTTTCTTACAATAATGATATGAGCTATGAGATCTACTGAGAACATTGAAAGGGATGCTGTTTTTTTGTGATGTCTTTTAATTTATTTAAATCTACAGCTACGCACATACACAGCAGACTAATAATATACTGTCATCTACTACAAACATGGACAATACAGTCTATTATATCAACAGTAGGCTAAAAAATACTAGTGGCTGAGAAACAGCTTAATTCAACTACAGCCAAGAAACAGGGAACTTAATCATTGACCTCTGTAGTTTTCATTATTAAATTATATCAGTCTGGGGAAAAAAACAAAGTGAAGCATATTTAAGCCTGCTCAGAAGGGGAAACCAGCTTAGAAGTCAAATATTTGTCTTCATCCCCTGCCTTTTACCTTGAGGTTTAGAAGTCCCAAAAATATGGATGCTTTTATTTCACAATTAATACAGGCTTCAGCATGAACTCCCTTAAGCATGGAGGTCACTGAAAAATTCAGATCTTCCTGCTGCTGTCATGAGCTTTGTAAACTAATGATTGTAAATTTTGGTAAACAATGTCTCTCTTCAGGATAACACACTCAGAGAGAGGATCATTTGCTAGCATCACAGAACATGGTGGAAAATAATTGCAGCCTCATAAACTTTCAAATACTAAATCTCAAGAATTTCCATATCTTGTCAGTCTTTGCATTGGCAGTATTGCTCTGCTTGCTTTAGGAGAGAGCACTTATGTTACCTTCTCACATTAGCAAGGCTCTTAATTAAAATTAGACCTGTCTTATCATCTAACCTTCATTTCAAGTCATTAACATGACTAAAAAGACCTGTAAGATTTTAAATACAATAACATAAGCAATGATTTCCAGGACAAAATATCTGTTACTTCAGAATTATTAACTTAAATGCAAAAATTTGTTTAAGTCTATCAAAATAAACCTTAATGCCCTGAAGGTTTCTCTCCACCAAAAAAAAAAGCAGATCCCACCTAGCTGCTTTTAACTGAGAGCTTTCATTACAGAGACAAAGCAAAATAGAAATGCAGACCAAGATACACTCCAGAAGTCTTGCTTTCCAAAGTATTACTGAAAAAAAAATAATTCCTACTCTGAAAAGGGAATTAAAGATTTCCTGGGAATAGCAGGGACCTCAGTAAAGATATTATAATGCGGCATTTGATGTTCTAGAGGGATTTCAACAAGTTTTGCATGGTCAAATTCCATTAATAAGTTGGCTTCCTTCCAAGGCTGTGTGTGTCCCTCTCATCTGCCATAGTGCCCTGCCTGTAAGGAAACCTCACCTCACCTGCTCAGCCACCTCTTAGCAATTTTAATTGCTTTTCCTTGCTCGTTGCAGTACCAAACAGGCTTAGAAAAATCCCAGTATCTTATAATGCAGATTATGTGGGTTATGAGTAGAGCAGTAACAATTCTGGTGGTGGTGTAAGAGGATTAGAGAGCATACTGGTGGGGAAATGCCATGTGTGGATGGATATTAGTGGTGATGTGAGGGGGAAGAAGGGAGAATCGATGGAACTGGGTTTTTCAAGCAGCTAGTCAGGGAGAACCACCATTGCAGGGATTGTCACTGTGGGGCCCTGTAATGGATGGGTTTATTCTCCAGCTACACCAACATTTGAATCATAAATACGTGTTTACTGCTCCTCTCATTTTGCAGAGCTGGGGTCTGGGCAGAGGTAGATTATAGCACACTCTGAGCAAGCCTGACGCGCGGTTTTTAGCAGATGACCTTTAATTAGTGGGAAGATATTCTATCCATATCATATTCCTTCACTTGTCTTACTGGGCATTAGATGGCTGCTGTGAAGCATAAAGGATTTTTTTTTGTCCTAATCCCTGTGATGTGACATGATTAATGAGATGAAATTCCCATTTGGAGTTTCCTACCAATCAATAGGCAGATGGGCAGTAGTGGATGTCGAACAACAAGACAGCAGGAGTTGCTTAAGCTCTTGCTACTTTCATAGAGAAAAAATATTTGGAGACATAATTTAAAGGAGCAGATAATATCCCTTCTTCGCATTTCTCTCCTCCTTCAGCAATTGTTTCTTTGTTTTTATTGTATGTAGAAAGGCAAATACGTATCCGTAATATATAAAGCTAAAATAAGTATGTTTTAAGATCTAATGGTTGTCCCTTATGCCAAGTGGGTTTATTGCACTGGTATTGAAAAACCATTTGCAAAACATTCTGATTTTTCTCTACATCCATACAGACATAAATAAGCAGATAGAGAGCCCAACAGAATCACAAAACATCAGAATAAAGCCAATGCTTACACATAACTTAAGCCAGTGAGTCTTTTCTTTTTTATTATTTGTTTGTTTGATACTCTAGTGAAAAATCAAACACATTTTGCATACCTTCCAAAATAAATCTTTTTTCAGGAATTTCACCATCTGACCCCATAGTCCTTGATAATTAGTAATTGACTTATAAAATGAAATAAAGGAATAATCTTCTATAGGTTATTCTCAGCTGTGAAAAATTTTGATTTAAAATTATAAAATCTGAAAAGTAATATGCTTTTAAGTCTTTACAGTTTAAGTCTTCTCTTGCTAGTAGAACGCACTTACAAGTATGGGTAACATGAAAAGGAATTATATTGTACAATTTAACCTTTCTATGTCCCAAGATTTAAAAAAAAAGAGCCAAATACCTAAAATGAAACAATAACCCAAAAGGCAAAATCTGGCAGACTGGTGGATCTTTGCCAACCAGATTAAATCTGAGGAAATAATGCAAATTTCCAAGCAGCAGCAACAGGTTTCAGGAGATTTCTTTCATAACCCTCCTATTGATGCTTATTTTCTTCTGGGCAATACTTTTCTGCTTCTTTTCCATAGGAGTATTGATATTTAGTTATTTTGTATGTGTAAATGATTTATCTGATGTTTCTTTCTCATTGCCTGGCTCTCCCTCCCTCTCCCTCCCAAAGATGCACACAGAGTAAAATTCATAACACATTCTTCCTAATGAACAAACTCCCACCGAGCACCAAAGTGCTTAATGATGCTCAGCAGGCAGAGTTCTGCAGTTCCCCTATGTGAGCCAATATATAATCACACCACAAGTTAAAATAATATTTAGGTTGCCAAGAGAAACACTGCAAATGTAAGACATGCTAGCTTTAAATTTTTCCAAACTTTAAGTCTGTTCCTTTGTGTGTTCATCCAATTTAATTGGAGGGGGAATACACTGGATAAAGTAGATGTGATTGAGAAATTAAAATCTCTTTGCAAGACAGCCAAAGTAAATTTAGGCAAACTGTTTTAAATCAGCCTTCAGTAGTTTGCAACATGCCCTGTTTCGAAGAGTTTTGTATACACAGTACACACTACATATATTTATCTCATCTTTTTTTTTCTTAGCAATGCCTATAGACCAGATTTTGCACTTAATCAGCTCCGTAGGTATAATCCCACAAGAAATAAAGTTTACAATTATTAAAAATATATTTTTTAAGTGGTCCTTTATCGGGGGGGTTCTAAAATGAGAACTGGCAGTTAGGAAAAGCTATCATGGTCCACCTACAAGTAGTTTCTAGGACTACTATTTAAATATTTATCAGAAGAATAAAGCAGGCAGAGCCTTGGATGGGATGGTGATAGGTCACAGCTTGTTCCCAGCTGCTGGGAAGTTATGAAGATGCAGTTGAGACCCTGCAGGTTCCCCTCACATCCTTGGGTAGCTGGTGGACAGGTAAAGGTGAGCACTGTCATGGCTTCTTCTCAGATCCATATCCTTGTGTTCTCTCAGTGTGAGGGATTGTGGAACAGTTTATTTTTCTGCAGGAGGAATTTATGTATACAGGTGTGCTCTGAAGGAAGCTCTGGATTTTGGATGCAAAAGGGATTTACAAGCTGGCCTCCTCCAGCAGTCTCTGAGGCCCTGCATGGCTGGGGCCCAGGGCTCACAACAACCACAGCTGGTGTCCAGCAGCTAGAGATGGGGATACCCTTGAAGAAAATGGTAAAGACCAGGAGGAGAAGAATCAAGAGTCCTGGAATAATTTGGGAAAAAACCCATCAATTGGGAAATGGTTGTCTTCTTGTCTTCAATCTTTGTCACTGTTATGGTCCCATGCCAGTGATCAGTGTCCTTATGGGGAGAACCAAGGGCATAGCTGTAGCTACACTTATTTAAAGAAAAATATGTAGGACTATTTTGTAGTATCTTTTTCTCCTAGGTTCAGTGACACTCCTAAAGGGTGAGCACAGAACAGCACTGTCCCATTGGTATTCTATCATTACAGCAGCCAGATAAGCATGATGTGTAAGAACACCTATGGAGAGGGGTGGATTATGAATGGGGCTACAGAACGTGCATGGTTACCCCTACAGACAAGCACATACAGCAAAGGAACTCAGAATTTGTTAGGTGGCTTAAGAGATTATTGGATTAGATGGCAGACAGGCAATGAATAAGACATTTAAAGAGATTTAGTTGTATAGAACATCACACCCAGCTTGAAATCAGATAGCCAAGAGCAGTATTTGTCATTTTTTCTTCTAAGTCCTACTTCATGCTCAGGGTTTTCTTCATGAGAAGACAACAGTCATTAGTGTGTCAGTTTAGCAAAACAATTAAGCTTACTAAACCAAGGTACTTAAATGTTTTATTTAGGATAATGCTCACATATGCATGACCACCAACTCTTTATTTTTTCCTTTGGAATCCAGTGCAATGCATGGCTGCAAATTCTTTTACATGTTTTGTTCTCTAGATTCTTGATCACATGCAAGTATGGAGCAAGCTCTATTGAGAGAGTTCATACTATGAATGTCTTACCACTTTCTGTGCACTAGTGGGGTTTGTTTCTGCTCTAAAAATTAAACCAGTCAACTAAATGCTTCCAATTTTCTCCGTTTCACATTGATGTAGTTAAAACATTGCAAGCAGCACACAGCTGAAGAGCTGGATAGAGTAGGCAAGAATAGAATGCTTTTTTAGTTTCCCCAAGGAATGACATATTCAATTATACATTGGGGGGCTGATTTCCTAAAAGGCTAAATTCAGGAAATGCTGGGATTTCAGTCATCTTTGTATTTGACCACAGTCTGAACTTGGATGGGTTCCCAGAGCCAACAACTGCTTCTACTGCACTGACCACCCATCCTTCTAAAATGCTCCATTAAAGACCAATGCTCATCATTTATCCAGTGCTCATTCTTTGTGTGACCCACAACTTCCACTGTGGTAATGCATGCAAGCTTCACAACAAATACCCAAATCTTTTGTGTATGGAATTATTTATTTATTGGGGGAACTCGGGTTCAGTCCTTCTCCTATCCATGATCACTGCAACATTTAACAGAATAGAAGGCACAGTTTCCCCACTCCTGATTAATAGGCAATGTTGATTTAATTCTTATCAATATACCTTTAAAAATTCTGTAAGCCTCTCTGTTACTATACAGATTATTTCATTTAAGTGAAGAGGAAGAGTTTTAGGCAAGTAATTTTGACCATAATGACTGAATAAACAAATAGTTTGGAAAGTGAAGGTCATAATTATCCCGTTGATCATTATACATATAAAAATATACACGGATTTATTGAGAATTAGAGTCCATTCTTATTTTAAAGAAGTGCTCTGGAAGTATGTGAAGCTGAAAAGCCCAAATTTTAATATTAACAGCAATGCCTCAGGTTAAGATGAATATTTATTCCAAACTTCTTTTGAGAAGCAGGAACAGTCTAAGCCATGTCTCCTAGACTTTTTTTTCCACCACAACATAGCAAGAAATTATAAATATTTTAAGGTATTTCGGTAGGTAAATATGAGTATTTTGCTATGCAAAAAAGTATTTTGAGATATAAAGATTCTTGTTTTCAAAAGGAAATGGAAGCTTGTTGCTTGAAAGAAATTTGTATTTATAAACAAACTTTTACTGTTATAAGGGAAAATGAGGGTGGTTGTAAGGGGAAAAACAGGCAATTGCTCTTAACTTCTGCACCATTAACACTTGTGCTGTGTGGAGGGAAGAATAAATAAGGTTTTGTTTTGAAGAAGCTACTTAGGAGTTGGCAATTACAGCTACTGCCTCAGGCTCCTGAAGGAAAAAAGCTTTCAAGTGCCAAACTCAGCTGAGGTTGTTGTATTAAACAGAGGGCAAGTAGAAGGTATTTCACAGGCAGGAACAGGTTTGCTCTGCCCCTGCTCAGACTAAAAAACATCTGAGCATTTTGAATACAATGCTGAAATGACTTAAAAGAGCCCTTTAAAAGCCTTTAAAGCCAGGGTACATTAGCTTGAGCTACCACTGAGCTTCAGCATGTTCTGCCCACGCTCACGTTGCTCTGCTTGGCTTGGAGTGAGGGCAGAGCAAGACTTCTCCTGCCAACAGAACCCTACCCAGACGTGCCAATAGTCCAAGTGTGGCATGAACTGCTGCTGAGGTTCTGCTGCTGGAAGCCTCTGCTCCACAAAGGTCATGCCTACCCCTATTGCTTACTTGTGATAGAAGAAGTTTAAATATCCATGGTTTTCCCAGCTTTTTGGACTGAGCCCATCTTTATACCTCAGGAGCATTGAAGAGCTTGTGGCAGAGGCAGCACTCGTGGAAGAAATTCTTTTAGTACTAATTTCACCTTGCTGTGAGGAAACAACAGCTTGTCTGTTCTCCTGGGCTAGCCAAGACCACTTGGTGGGGAGGAAGATGAAGAGGAGCTCTCTGTGTTTCTCTACAGTGACTTTCTAGGAGGAATTATCATTACCTGCTTTAGAATTCACAGGAATCCACCTCTGTTCTTCTCCTCTATGTCTATATAAAGCTACAGACATTCCCCAACTGAGGTTTATTGTCCAACACTCCTTCTGTCAAATGGCTCTGAACCAAAGTCCTCTGGTCACTTCTTTCCCCGGGTTCAAGTCATACAACCTGAATTATCAGGAAAACTAAGGAAAAGGGCTCACCTTCTACCACTCACCAGTGAGCAGTAAAGACAAAAGGTACGAAGTTCCCACTACATTCCAGAGATGTATATGTTAAATATATATTGCATGTCAGTAAACTTGGATTTTGTTTTTATTTTATAAGCCTGTTTAAAATATTTATGAGTGTATCTATTTTATCATTTTTCACATATCTTGCTTCCACAGGGGCACTGAAATAGTTTTTTAAAAAACAGTCACCTGAATAAAGTCCTACTGTATGTTCAGACATAGAAATATGTCTTGATTTTCAAGTGCATGAAGCATCCTTTGGCTCCCAGTAAAATAAACAGAAAATATCAGAGATTAATGCTTCTAAAAATCAGATGGTTTTCATGTGTTGAGCAGATCTGCAAAGCAGCTGATGTGGGAATTCCTTTGAATTAAAACCATTCTTTGTTCTGTTACAAAGACAGACATTTAAGATGTGCTGGCATTACTTGCTTCTTACTCAAATACAGAAGAGTCTGCTTCAGATATCTAGGACTTCCCCCCTCCAAGCAGAGGCTTGACTGGAGGCCATACAAAACCCATCCTATTTACTCTTTTTAGCTTAGCCATTGAAGAGCTGAAGGACCAGTAAGTCTCCCAGCTAAAAACACCCCCCACTCCTTCAAAATGCAAGTTAATACATGGGCTTTATATTACTCAAAAGTACTTAAGACTGTCCATGACTTGGGAAATGGGAAAATCCACAGTGTACCCAAACCAGGCAACTGCAAAAGCTTCCACAAGCAGAGCTGCTAAAGCTCATTACAACATAGCATAAATACAGGTCTAATTAACATAAGAACCTGATCCAGAGGAAAATCCCATCAACATACGTGAAAATAAACCTGATGTGTTTGAAATTCAGCCAACTACAAATTAATTCACCATAGATTACATATACAGGAGAAGGAGACTCCAGCAGAGTAACTGGTGCTGTATGGGTTTATATGCCAGGAAGATTCCCTCCTACCCTGTATCCCCTCCCTCTCACCAAGATTAATTATATTTGGGCACCATGTGCTCCAGCAACAAACCAAGCACTGGCCAACCTCTTATTCTTGATCACTGTAATTTCTTGAGGAAAGAGATTTTGTCTGTTGTCTGTTAACTCTTAGGGTTTGTTTCTATGAAGTTTATGTGATCTGAAGTATGAACTCACAGAGCTCTACTTCTCCTGCAGAATTACTGCCCAGGACCACCTTGACATAAACACTCTGACCACATCATAAGCACCTGTATGAACAATTAGTGGAGAAATTTCACATCGTAGCCATGGACATACTTGGTATGGCAAAGGCTTTCAGAAAATCATTTTATCTGCCAAGTACAAGCAGGTGCAGAGTACTCAATCACCCTGCTTAGAGTGCAAGTACCTTTATCATCTGAGCAGAGTAACTCTGGAGATGCTGCTCCTCCTCAGCCTGCTGCCGTGTGACTGAGCAGGGGATATTTGTGTCCTCATGCTGGAGGAAGAACCATTTTTCTTCTCTTTATTGCTATTGTCTCTAGATCTCAAATTATCTGAAATAGTGTCTTAGTTCAGTTCGTATTGCTCTGCCCTTCAGGTCACAGCAGATGCCAGGGCCAGAATATCCTCTAAAACACTGGCAGATGTTTGTTTGAGTGGACTTTTATAGGTCTGAAGCCTCATTAGTTGTTTTCATGACCTGCATACTAATTGAGCAGGGTGATTCTTAGGCTCTGGATCTGAATACTCAGGAAATTCTGATAAATTTCCATCTATGGGTACCAGTTATCACTATTTAGAATAATACTGATGAATTTCATAAATACATTTTATGTCAATAAACATTCTGTTTAAGTTCAGCCTATATTTAATGAACTCTCTATAATAAAGCTGCCTATTTTAAGTCAAGATGTCCCAGTAAAAAGTAAATTGTTGGGTCAAGTGGCAAATGAAAGATATTCAGGATTGGTAACACCTCATTAAAAACCATTTCCAGTGCCCCAAGGCAAGATGTTAATACACAGTAATTGTCTACCCAGAGTGAATCTTTTTCCAGTAACATGAATAATGCAAAGTAACTATTTAAATATGCTTGTATACATCTTTAGGAGGTTCACTATAGCTATAATTTTTTTAGTGTTTTATGCTACTATCACAAGTTCACAAAGAGGAGAAAGAGGGATAAAAACACCCCCCTCCTCAACTGCAAACTTCACTTGCAGAAAACAAAGTATGAAAATAATTTAATTAGGATATCTGTGAATCCCAAGGAATTAGTGCAGCTGCTACATCTGCATTCATCTTGTTGCTCCAATCAAACTGTAAACAAATAATAGGACACCAGTAATCTTAATTTAAACAGTGTGAGTGATGTCTATCACTGTACCACACAAAACTACAAGATGTTTCCCAATTGCCTGTGGAAAGTTTTGTGTGCGTTCAGCATTTTAACAAGTATCAGTAAGTAATGGAACAAAAGTAGCTTTTAATGTAGGTCAGCTCAAATTCTGATAAATGTCAAGTACCCTGACAATCAGAAAATCTCTATCTTCAACCACCTGTAGAAAAAGAATTGATGTAGCATTATCCTTAAGAATAACAAAATGATGATAATGTTGCAGGACAGCAGAGAATCAGGGAGAAATATGCAGTCAAAGAGGACACTTGTCTCATCTCTAATATGTTGACTCTCCACTTTTTAATTTAAGTTAGATGTGTTAAGATGTTGATTTACTTGAGTGAAGGTTTTGACCTGTTCTCTGCTAAAACAACAAGGGATATCAAGGGAACCCCAAGCTCAACCAGTAGATCCTTTGGTGTCACCAATCACAGTATCAATCTGCTGCTGAAGTTACTGCTGCCAAAGCAGACAAACAATGAAACACAATTCCATGTTTTATTGTACAAAGTTCCTCTCTACAAATTATTTTCAGTGTCTTACTGGACAGCTACCCATAACTGAAGGTTTCCAAGCAGAAGCTGTTTCTTACTTTCCTGTGTGAGCAGCATTTGTAGGTCACAGTCACCAATATTTTCAGTCTTGAAAGCTTTCACCAAAATACTGTTTCTAATGCTTACATTATGCTAGTCAAGTTAGTTGCATCCTTTCTCTTAAAAAAACCCCCAGTACAAATCAATGTCTAGTAAAAGCACTTTCTTGACAATTATTGACTTGATTAAACTTCCTGCAAGATGTAATGAACTAAGGTAATTTGCAGGAATTTGCTCAAAAGTTATTTTTTCCCCCAACTATAACGACACTTAAAAACATTCGTATTTTTGTTCATTTTTATGACAAGTAATAGTGATGTAAACATGAATAGTGCTGTAATATCTGGAAATCCCCTGGCTGTCCAAAGAGGCAATGCATGCTTTAGTTATAGTAAACTAGCTGGGTTTGCACAGATTTTTTTAAAACATCAGTGCTAGCAATAGGTATCAGGTAAGTCCTGTGCAGTCTGGAGCCCTCTGAAGAAACCAGGAGCAGTTGTGCTCCCTCTCCTATTGCTGTGTTTCAGCCTTGATCTGAAAGGTCTGCTTCTCAGGCAGGCAAGGATAGTTCATGCCTCCCATACCTTGGCCTGCCCTGCTGAGAATACCAACTCATCTCCATGTGATATTTAATCTAGACTGTGGGCCCCTTGGGGCAGAGATCACATCTACTTGTCTGTACAACCTAACGTGCACATATGGCAAAGAACAAATAGCAAAGAAGATCACAGGCAAGATGTGATGCTAAGTTTTGTTTACCTTTCCAACATGAGAATGTAGTTACACCACAATTACTTCCCAGAATATTTAAGCCTGTGCAGCTCCACTCAAAAGGCACACAAGGGGGATGTGACACCACTCAGGGTAGTAAACATGAAGTTGTACCATCAGACTTTCTAAAGTAAACATCAAACAACACTTTTGAAGGCTACTTAGGAAGACTGACTCCTTTGTTTTATCCCAAGGTATACCCGATGTGACAGCTGCTACCTCACTTAAGGAGAGCTGGAGAAACTCCATAAATGACAACAGAATTCAAAGTGAGGAACAACACAAGTTTCAAGCTTTACAAAAAATTTTTCCTGTTTTTTTCTCCAGTCCAAAAGTAGCAGGTAGTAGCTGCCCACCGTCAGCAATGCCCTACTGAGAATTGCTAATCTGTGAACAGGGATGTGGAAAGAATGATGTTCCTCAGCAGCGTGCTAAGCACCTGACCATGGCCATTAAAAATGTCTTCACCACAACACAAACGTTCATTGCAAGCAGGCTACCACAGGGTGGGTTTGACTATTCTGCTTCCAACTGCAGGTTGTGCCAGAAAAAGCCAGCACTGCATCTTAAAAGTCATCTAAACGAGCAGCCTGCTTTGGCCAGCATGACAATAATCTGAAATAATGCAGGTGAAGAGCTAAAAATTGCCTTCCAAAGGCAAGCCCCCTCTGCTGAAATCCTGAAGCATGCACACGATGGCTGGGGGAGAGCAGGGAGCCAGCTTTCTGCCAGAGCTGGCAGAGCAGCAGAACATTATTTGGATTCCAAAACTATGTTAGATAGGACAACAACATTGTCTTTATGACTCATTTTTGTCAGACTGGATTCAAAACTTATACCAACAAATTTGACATTTCATACTGCTCTGCAGAAAGCAAGTAAAATGAGTCCATGTTTTAAAACAGCAGGGAAGCTTCCAGTGCTACAATTAACTGGTAACATATGCCACTGCTGCCAAGAGGATTTTTAATCTCTTTAAACATTAATGTAGCATTTTTGCTTCTGTCGCAATAAGGCAGCCATCTGTGTTTGAACCTGCTGGGAAACTAGGGATATGTTTACAGAGAGAGAAATAGAGAGAGGCAGAGAGGGAGGTAGACATCCATGTTTCTAGACCCAGCATCAAAAATAACAATTCAAACCTTTTAAATAGCATTATTAAGGTGTCATATAGCGGCAGGAAGGTTGTTAAAATGCTCAGGCTGCTCAATTTAAAGCTGTACAAAAAAGTAACCCCCAACCCAGCACGTATTCTTATTTACTACACTTGTTTTCCTGCATGACTGTGATCAGTTAATAAAGGATTTCATTACAGACTTCTTTCCAGGAAAACCCCAGTTCTGTGACTTTGAAATAAACTTCTTATATAGTAAGTAAAAAGCTGAGAGTTCTGGAAACCCTTTCAGCACGAGCCTCCAATTCTGCATTTCTGTGAGCACCATTCTATCAGGACTTATTTGAATTGTTCACTTTTAAACTCAATTCAACTCTTACAATATATGGGGCATTAAAAATGCTGTACCCCAAAATGTATGTTCTGTATTTACCTCTACAATCCGAGGCTATTAGATAAAATATCACATCATCCCCCCATCTTCCTCCTATCCAAAGCTCAGCTGACCATCTTTCTAGTCTTTATCCCTCCACCCTGGTACAATTTCTCCCTGGCCAATTTTAACTAAACACGAGCCACTTCAGAGAGGACTATTACTCTAGAACTGTCATGACATGGAGAGATGGAAATAAAGCCAAATTTCCCCACAGCAGGAAGGTCTTCACCCAGAAACAACCAGGCAATTGAGGCACCTAAGAGAGCTCAGAAACAAGCTGAGTCCCACCAAGTCCTGCTCTGCTGCTTAAGGGCAATGGGCCGGAGTGGAGATACCCTGGAAAAGGCAGGACTGAGCAAGGAGAGCAACTTCAGTGCTGAGAGGTTATAGTAAGGAAGACAGCACTGGGACAAAAACATACAAAACAAGCTGTCCGGACATATTTTTCATTTAATTAGTTTTTATTAGGAACTAATGTCCTCTGAGAACCAGACAGAAAAATGCAAGCTCACAGCTACCCTCTACAAACATATAAAAGGCTAGAGATTCACCCACCCTGGAAAAATATCAGACCTGCTTTTTTCTGTCTGCACTCCTTGGGATGAGAGCCTTCAAAATGGCAACAAGCTTCAGGACAAAAAAAAAAGTGCAAGGGATTGGACTTAAATAGTACGTGCTTCATTCAAAACCACGTCTTGAAAAGCCAAAACCATGTCTTAAAACAACCATTGATCTTCTGGGGAAGCTTACACAGCAGGTCACTGCTGCTGGCTCTAGAGCCAATGTTCCCTCAACAGCACAAGTGAGCTGGGTCCCACCAGCACCAGCTACTCCACCAAGCAGCACATGGGACAAGTAAGCACAAAAATAACGAGTTGCAGTGGCATGAAAAACATCCCACAGCAAGGATGGATTCCTGGTGAAAGGCCAGCCCTGACACAGATTACTCTATGAATTCACGTGGTAAATATTTTTAATTTGGTGGACTGAGCTGTTAAGTGCTGACATCCAGCACCTTTTGATGAAGCTGCAGGTGCTCAGCACTTTTAAAAATGTAGTCACATATATTTGGGCCCATTTGTTTTTCCTGGCTACAGCAATTCAGGTGGGAGATGTTAAAGAACTTAAGTATGCTTTTTGCTGCTGGGTTATTGCTGGTTGCTGGGGATATACTGACTAATGGATGGGAAGGGGATACAGGACTGGTCTACTGTGTTATTAAAAATTGTCAAGCAGGAGAGAAACCCTCTTTTAAATGGGTAAGCACATAGGTTAAAATATCAGCGTGGATTTACACACAACTGTATAAACTCTAGAGTGATATTTTTGGCTACAGCTCCTAATTTAAATGTGAAATGGCAATAAATAATAGTTATTTCTCACACAGATAATTAAGTCCCTAATATTTATAAAATACCATGTAACACAGACCTCTAAAGTATGGGAAAAATCTTACTCTGACTGTGATTACATCCTATATATTTCCAATTACATCCCACATACTACCTAATGAAAGAAAACATAGGAAATGATTTCTTTTCTCATAGTATGTGTTTCATTTTTATCTCTTTTTGTTTAAAACTAGCCTGTTCTGAAGCCTTTCTTAGGTCTCCTGAACTTGGAACTGGCATATACCAGCTTGTATCTTTATTATCTGTTGAACTCAAGCACTAAAAGACAAATCTAAGGCTATGACAAACTAGTTCACCTGCCAACAGTGAAGCTCTGACTAAAATTGAGCTGCTTGGTTTTGAATCACTAAACAGGCACTGAAGTATTTAAGAGTTCCCTACACTTTTTGCCATTATACTTTTAATCCTCACTATTTTGCCAACATACTTTTGTTGTAAACCAATTCTCTCAGAACAAATTAAGACAACCCTGGCAGTGAGAGGAACTGAAAAGGAGGCCAGGGAAATTTCTATGACAGTATTTATGAGCAGTGTAATTTGTCTGGATGACTCATCACTGCATTTTTTAAACTGTTTTGTCTATTTATTTTTTAAGAGTTTGGGTTCCAGCTAGATTTTGGCTTTGAAAAATACATACTGTGATTGCCTTGGAGTTTGCTTTCTGCAAAATATTTTTCTTCTGAAGCAGAATTTTTATTATTTTTGTTACATAAGCTCTTGCAGAACTGTGACTTTCCACAATCTCTACACATAGAATCTTCCTGTGTTGCTGCTCAGTGGCAAAGAAAGGGTGATGATCCTGCTCCTGCTGGTGTGTCTATTCACTTGCTAAAGCCACGAAGAGTTTGATCAAGCCCAGGGCTAAATATACATGTATACTTTCCATACATAAACTGCAGGGTACTCTATTAGTTTGCTAACTTAAAAAAAAAAAAATTTATAGATATTTAATTCAGTTAACACCTATGAGTGGTAGGTAATAGCAAAAGAATATTAAAGTGTTTTGATAGATTACTTAAGGACCAAAAAATTAACTTAAGGAAAAATATTGATAATAAATATTGATAATATAAAGCCCAGCATGAAATCCACTGATAAAAAAAACTATTTGTCTTCAATCGTGTGAAATATTCACTGAACAGCAAAAAACCCCAACAAACCAACAGACTAATGATATTGTATAATGAAAGCAGCAGTGCAGAGAGGCTGCTTTTTTAGCACACAAAGCAATCAGGTTGGTCAGGTGTGATTTACTCCTCCTCAGCCCATCACCCTTTCCACCTTGTACCTGAAAATGGTTTCCATGAAGACTTTCTTCATAGTCTTCTCAGGCCTGAGGTCAGGTTGTCCAGGCCCACAGGTCTCCACATCCTCCTTGCCTCCAAGAAGGACACAGTGATCCCACCTGTGAGTCTGACAGCCAGATTCAAACATTCAAATCATTCCTGATGGTAACAAAAAAAAATCCCTGCCAGGTGCCACTGAAAGTGTCAAATAGAAAGCAATACAATGGTTGGCAGTGCAGTAAACTGACTTAAATTATTATTTTTTTCTTTTTGAATTTTTCAGCCTTGACTAAACTGACCTTCCTTTGATTGGGAATGTCAACAGAAATGTTAAATAAATCAGCATGTCAGCTTTGTAAAGGCCTAAAAACAAATTACAATTTGGACTCAACAAGTTGCTAATAAGGTGCTAATCTTTTACAGAATAGAATATTACAGGTGTTCAGAACTACCCTCCCTGAAGGCCAATCTATTATATGGTTTTACCTCAACTACATCTGAGTTATTTGATAATTTTTCAAATTGAGTGAGTCAATTTTCAACAGTCTACTTTATCAACTGTTAAATATACCTCTGAATATTTTAATTTGTTGAGTACACCAGCTTTCTTATTGCTGAGCAGGACAACAAAGAATACATCTATTGGCACCTGTGTCTCCTGTTTCAGCTCTACTTTTGCCTTGTCCCAAGCAACACTTAAACCTCCTGGATGCAAATGAAGACAGTTCAGACAGCCCAGTCAGTCTTTACTGTCATAATAAATCAGAAGCAGCATCAAGATTTTCAAAGACCTATGGAATTAACCAGCTCTGGTTAATTTTCTTTAAAATCTTCATAGCACTTGGTGAGCTAAACCTCCACACACGTTTCTCCCATTAGATGGAACAAGGGTCACTTCTTCACTTCTCTCTTTGAGAGACAAGATGACTTGGAAGGGCAGCAATTTTTAATGGGTGTAATACAAACATGAGCATAACTAACAGTGTGAATATACTGAAATGATCCAAGATACAGTTCCTATTCATTTCTATGCCAGAACTCCACCAGATTGGAATGAGTACAAGACAAAACCTTTATTCTGCTCTTTATTCCACCACTGGAAATCTAAACTCCAGCACTACAGCTGCTTTCCAAAAGCTAGTGTTGTTGGCTCAAATATGAATTACTGATTTTCTGACTGGAAATTTGCTAGTGCCATCTCAGAGAACAGAACCTATAATCTTATCTCATGCAGGACAGTTATCAACTGCCTCAAATGTCATCTTCAAAATCATGTCATGACCAAATTCAAAGTCCATTTCTTCTGTTGTCAGTTTTCTACCATTGTTGGAGCTTTCCTTACACACAAATCAAACTGATTTTCCCTCTCTCTCTCTGGATCAATTTCCTTCCACAATAAAAATCAATTCTCAGTCACTTTGTCCTCCACAGTCAAAGTCAATTCCCCTCACACTGACATACATATTCAAATATCTCCCTCTGTAGCTCAACACCACTTAGTGCTCATGCCATCAGCATCAATTCAACCCACAATCAAGTCTTTATGAATTGATTTGGTTCATCCACAGACAAACAAAATTAATCCCCACTCACACTTGCTGGATCAATTTCCTCAGCCCAGCTGAAATCTGTTTTCCCTCACTGACCATCCTGGTCCTCCCTTGATCACACACAAATGCATTCCTACCCCAACTTGTGGCCTTCAGAGCCTATGGTCTCCTACTAGCATGTCCCTTTCAAGTTGTTATTCCAGTTTTCCTCTTTCTCCTTCCTTCCTCCCAACTGGGAGAAGCCCCAGAATACATATTCCATTCTCCTCCTCTTTTACTCTACACCTCTGTCCGAGGTCTCTTCCAAGGTATTCCTTCCTAATTCAGTGCTCCCTAATGTCTAGATCTTACCATGTAAAATAGTCTCATTGAGTGTCTCAGAGTTTGAAAGAAACCTCTTTATAAGTAGCTTTAAAAAAATTTCTCAACATACATTTAACACAATCTCATTTCGCTTGATTCTGTTTTAACTATAAAGAAGAAAAAATACTGTGTCCATAGTGTTAACTTTTTAGTACTGATTCTTGCAAAGTAACTCCAGAACTTAAGTGAAATGAAAAAGGATAGATCATGGAGTTATAGTCACATGGAGTTTGACGACTACTCATGCACAGGAATGAATTTCATTTAGAACTCTCAGATGTTCTTAATATCTGTCATATTTTCCTTTCAAAAAAATCCCATATAGTGCTCCACTAAGTTGAGTTAAATGTCAGTTGAAATACTTCATTGGAACAGGAATTAATTCTACCTGTACCTCTTCTTACCATTTTTATTTTGCTCTAGGTGCATGTACTGTCTGACATACTCATCTTTCAGGATTTCTTGGAAAAATATCCCAGTTGGTGCCAATTGTCACAATTCCATTAACTATCTTCTCTGAACGTCTCAGACCCAACCCTTCCCTCTAACAAATATTTGTGGGATGTCATTTTTTTTTTAATGTCTTACAGATGGACTCTGAAGAAAACCCACCCACTCATCATATGTCTCTCATGGTGTTTTTCTACCTTTTTGTGGATTTTCTTCCAGTCTTTTCTGATTATGTTTTGAGGATAATTGTTTTGCAGCTCAAAAAGAAGGAAAAATGAAAACAAGGAAATATTCTAAATAATAACCAATGCAAGTTCCACCACCATTCAGCTGGAGTTAGAAGATATGATAGAAAAGTGCATGCAGAAAACAAATGAAATCAATATTCAAGGTTTTTTGCAAAAATATTAGACATCATTATCAAGAATATCTGAAATTATATGGCCTTGAACTTTATTTCAACACATAAAAATGGAAGATTTACAACTGCAGTGGCCAGACTGTTAATGTGCTGATGTAATCTGCTTCAGATTTTTTTGACAAAGGCATAATGATACCCATCACAGAAATATCTCAGTCACTTCAACAATACTTGGTCTGTTTGATACAGAACTTCAGAAGACTTGGCTCTTTCTAGCAGAATAAACCAAGGACTTTCACCTTTATTTTTTCCCCAAAATTGAATTTACACTATCTAATTTTATTCGTTCACAATTGTCTTTAGTTACTGCCTCTACCAGCATTTAAAAACTGTGGTACTATTTGTGTTTTGTTTGTAATTAATCCCAGTGCAAACAAAGGGAAAAGCTTTCAACAATCATGGTAAATGCAAACAACAAAACAAACCAGTTATTTTGCTGGCGCAGGGCAAGGCATGGCTGAGTGCTTTCCTGGAAACCTCCTGGACCAGGCTTCCAGTTCCATCCTCTTTATAAATGTATTAGTACCTATTGTTTCAGCACCAGGTGCACATGTTTGTCTACAAATTATTTTCCTTCTGAAGGCCAAAGAACAAAAGCCAAAAAGCCCTAAATTGGAAAATAGCTTCATCCAAGCTCACAGACAGGAAATCCAACACTCTCAACTGTATCATTCCAGAAAACATGAAGACAATGCAAGGGAACTGCTATATGTGCATTAGGGAGAGAAAAGGGACGATATTTTATCCCAAACCCTCATGCAGTCTCACTGACAGATTAGGGGAAGAAAAGTTCTTTCTTTACAGCAAGCCAGAATGTGTGTGAAGAGCCAAGAGCTGCAAGGGACACAGAAGTGAGGGACTCGTATTTCTGACAGCAGGTTCACCCAGGAAAACTCCTGCAAAGCTCAGTGTGACCCTGCAGCTGCCAGCACCAGCGGGGACATTCTCCTTGTCTCATGAAAACTGATGTAGTCCCCAACATGTCCTCAGCTACTGTCTCTCATTCATATAATAATCAGTAGTAAGGTATCTCCTGGCTTGCACTGCAACTCCTGAGTATGTTACTATAATTTCAGACACATCTCGTTACCCATTTTCTTCTTGAGTACCAAGTCTAAAGTTGGCTTTAATTTCAACAACAGTTTGATGTTATTATTTAGCAGTAAGATAAAAATCAGATTTTCATTTTATCACTCATTTTAATATAAGTCTTGCTGTATGGTCAGAGCAATGAAAGGCTTGTGTTAAATGACAAAGTGTGCTCAAAATGTAAAGTTACATGATGCTTTGTTTTAGCCATTTGATTTTTTCCTCTCCAAAGTCTTGGTTGAGAGACTTCACAGGCCAAGTGTTGCATTCACGTGGAAAAGGATTAAATTCCTAACAAGAAAGAGATGATGTAATGGCACTGAAAATTTTTACAATTATCTCACTCCTGCAATTCAGATGAAATAAATCCTTGCAAATCCTCGTGATGACATTGGATTGATGAACGATGGATACCATGATCTGAAGCTTTTGAAAAACATCACACAGAAAGTCTACAGCAGATCTTTGTGCCCCAGGTGTTTAAGGTCAGAAGCTATGGAGCAATCCACCCAGGTTGCTGGTTTTCTGCAACTCTGGTTTTTCAATTTTAAAGAACACACTTTGAATATTAAGGTAGATTTTGACCACTGATATAGAGTCAGCTAAGAGTAGAAATTAATTGTCTTACACTATGATAGTACAACCAGCAGCACCACTGCTATTGAAGGTATTAGTTGGGAGATAACCAAATAAAGACTTCAATTTAAGCTTTTGTATTTAGAGATCTTCAAAGATCTGCCACTGTTAGTCCTACAGCAAAAAGCTATGAAGAAATGCAAGGTGAATTAACCGTACCATAAGAATTTGGGAAAGGCTTTCCTGGTAGATCAGAACAGTGTTAAATCTGCTGAGCAAAGTCACTCCTCCACAGGAAGTATTTTAGAAAGGCCATTTCAATCCCAGTTGAAGTCAGAACACCAACATCACTTTTCCCTCTGACCTTACAGGTAACACCAGCAGCTTAGAATAGGAGAGCAACGTGTTACAGTTGCCAATAGTGATGTCCACAAACACAGTTCACTGATTTTTATGTCAAACACTTGTAAGAAACCCTCTTACCTGTTGAGAAGCACAGGCATGGGTTTAGTATTCGGGGGTACAGGTACCAAGAACACTGTGTATTTGATGAGCTTTCACTGAAATATGCAGCTTGGCTCCATAATGACACAGTTTAGAAACAGACATCTAGAGAGTCATTAAAGTTTTAAGCTATATGGACAACATTCACCTCTGAGGAACTGAGGGAGAAGTGATCATGTGGAATAAAGGGGGCAAGAGATTTAGGAGCTGGTAGATAAGTTTGCTGCTCAGAGAAAACATGAGAAGAAAGGAATGGGAGAATCTCTTGAGAAGGGCAAGAAGAGGCTTTAGAAGTGGAATGTTCTCACTTACCTTTTTTATCCATCCTGGTCCAGTTTGCCACCAGCTGCTCACCATACAGGGCAATCTCTCCTGTGAAGAACTTCCAAGCTCCTTCTCCTTCTATGATAAAGCTCTCTGTCCACAAGTCCCATCTCAGTCTCCAAAAAGTAGCCTTGGTAGGTCTGTGGGTAAAACAGATGGATGTTTACTCAGTGTGTGCTCTGAACCATCTCTTTGTACAGGGGTGAATGAAGCAGATTAAGGAAAACATAATAAAAGTCACAGCAAGAAGACCAATGGTCAGACAGTCTCTTCCTCTAGAGGTTCACAGTAACAAGTAATGTCCTCCTTTGGTTATATGTAAAACAGAAAATAACATTCAGAAAGAATTACTGCCCTCCCGAGCAAAATGATTTTGTGAAAAACTGACTGCAGAAAAAGGTAGGCTCCAAAAATGTCTCATATTTGGGGTTTTGGGTGGAGGAAAGAGGTGAGCAGGGGAACACTGCAAACTCACCTGAACTGCAGCAGCAGAAAGCATGAAATGGAGCCAAGGCAATTAAGCATGTGTGAACTGCTGCTAGCAGGGAGGATGCAAATTACTCACCTGTATATTTAATTTTCCAGATTATTACGGAACCCTGGGAAGGGGGTGAGTATCAAGGAAGCCAGGTGGGAGTATATGGGAGACAGAAACAGTGTTCTGCTTTTAGAGGGGGGTTTGTCCCCTATAAAAACAGCAGTGAAATTTACAGTAGGTGAAAGGAAGAACCTGAAAAATATGGTAGGACTCCAAAGTTTGATAGGGAAGGAGACAATTCTCTTCTGCCCAGTCCCTTAAACCTCACAGCAGAGGAAGACAGTACCACACCAGCTGTGGCAGGCAGAGGACAGCAGATATCACCCCTCCAGGTCAGGGCACAGCCCAGGCCAGGCTGGCAGCTCGAGCCTGGGCCTGCTGTTGGCACATAACAATTACAGAGAGAAGTGCAATTCCTCATTCTCCTTCAGAGGCCACTTCAGCTCAATTCAGGAATTAGCTTCTGCTACGTTCATAATCTCTATAATGTCACCAAACTAAAGAAAATTTAAGAGAAGAATTTGCTACATTCTCAATGCATTTGTATTTCTGCATTACAATCTGACTCTTAAATACTTAACTTTGGTGTACTTCTGAAACAATTATTTCATTTTTCCTACTTAGGAACTGTAACCAGGCCAATATATGTTATTTTCAACTGTTCTCAGCATTACATTTTCCTCTCAATATTTGTTTTCAGGTATCGTTGTTGGCTCGATTTTCTAGAGCTCAAAGAAGTGTGGAAATTTCACATTCCATTCAGCACTTTCTCAGGAGATCTGAAAGGAGTTTTCATAGAAAGCAGTTGTATTTGGGTTTAACATTGTTAGCATTTCCTCTCATGAGGGATATTAAATAATTTCATGCACAACTGCTCAAAATATTTTTTAAACTTCTGTAAACATAAGATTGCCAAAATCTAACATATGTTATGTGGTATTTAATCCTCCAGAGGAACTGAAGGAACAAAACACTTCTGCTAAAGTAATTAATAAGCACCAATACAGATACCTAGAAGCTGTTCCATCAAAATGAATCATATCCTCCTCTAAGTCACACCCAATATTTAGCAGTCTAAAAAAGAAAATTCAACGCACAAGGACGCTGGCTAAAGCGAGTGCTGAAACCTTCGGTATGGAGATCAAATCACCAAAGCTGTGCTACCTTCTGCTGCTCCTGAATTAGGAAAAATAGGGAAGTTATTTGTAGAAAATTCATTTTGCCTAGGAGAAATCTGTTTTGGCACAGCAGATGAATCCTGCGGGGACTGGCGATTAAGGTTAAAGTGTATGCTAATGAATTATCCAAAGTAAATTAAAAACCAGGAGACTTCCCTAACTCCATTACATTCGTGAAGGTATTTTTAGTTGCCACTTACAGAAGTGACAGATAAGTCTTGCTTTTTGTTTTACTGCAATTTACCATATCCAAGATTCTCTGTTCAGTGAATCCCATTATAATACTTGGTAAGTATTCCAGTACTTGGATTTTTTTCACTTTAAAGTTACCTTTCCAGTAATCTTCATTGAAAGGCTTTTCTAAGTAATAAAAAAAAATTTGTTGATTCTTGAGTTTATTTTTTATAATCCTCTTGATACTGAATACAGAAGTCTGGATGGTTTAAGAGATTATTAATACAATGCAAGGCCTTAGTAAAATAAAAAGCCTGTATTTCTCCATCTTCCCAAGATAAAGAATGGAAACTCCATGCTTGCAGCTCTAAAAGCTGTCCAGCTCAATTGGCACGAAAAGTCATTATCATCATTAAATAATGCACTTCTTACAGCTCAATTCCAAGAAGTTATTTCATCCAGTTGCCACTATTTGTTCCTCATTTTGGTACTCTGAACGCGATAGAAACGACATAAGAATTGAAATTTCTTTTTACTTCACAGAAGGTTCCTCTAATTCAGCAATGAGAAAATCAGTTAACTATACACCCAACTGTCGCTGCCTTTTTCAGCTGTGTTTCTGCTGTGGGAACATTCCCTACACTTCTGCAGAAATACCACATTAATTGACACTAATGCTACAACCACTATATTATTACACCCTTCCTCCCAGTGCCTTCTCTGCACAGGATCTATCCCCATGGATCAGAGTCAGGGCTCCTCTAGCTGGAGTTTTGCTGCTTGCCCTAGGGCACAATTTAGCTCATTCAATACAAACACGTATTTATTTTTATTCTTAGTTGAAGAGGCTCTTAAATATCTTTACTACAAAGCAAAATAAAGTGGCCATGAAATTTTGGCTGATCAGGTGTACATTAACCTAAGCTGCCTGTGATTAAACAGGCTGAGGGCAGAGCAAGCTTAATTAAATAGATGGAAAAATTAAAGAATCAGATTAAAGAACAGAAAATGAAAACTCTGTGATGCCAAACCCTTCATTTAACAGAGTATTTATAAAAAAGGTGTTTAACAGAGCTATTTTTTGCATTTTCTATGCAGGATGTCATTCTCAAAGTAAGGTTTTGAAAGATTTAGAGATCAAAATAAACTTTTTTATAGCAAGTATGTGGGAACTACCTAAAAGGCTCCTTGCACCTACATCACAAATTCACTTTTTCACTAAACATTTTTAGAGACGTTCTTATTTTTTCCTCTTATTTTGCAAACAACCCAGCCCTTGCTCCAACATCAAGACTTCTGGATCTACTCATCAACTTCAACTTGGCAAGCAGAAGAGTTCTCAAAGACAGAGAGTTTGAGAACTATGAAAATCAGCAGCTTGAGAAGAAAACCACTGTCCCTCCAGAAGGACAGCTTGGGAGTTCAACATTATAGTTCTGTTTCAGTATGTTTTAGCTGCTCACCCACCACAGCACAGTGGAGTCTTCTTCAGCCAGTGGCTGGGGGCTGCTGACACCACCTCATGGGTTGGTGGGCAAAGAAGCACTGGGCACAAGGGAAACTCTGGTTCCAGCTCTTGTGCTTGTAAATGTAGGATATATATTTGCAAGAATTCAGGCTTCCTTGTTTCACAGGGTCTCTTTCCAGGTTTTCAGCACACAGCAATTCTTTGTTTGACACAAAGCTGAAATACTCCAAAATCAGGTTCTGAAAGAAGCTGCATTGAGAATTTCACATTTTTTCACAGCTCACCAAACCCTGGCATGGAAAAAGCTCTGTTAACGTGGTCCACATACTTGTGCTGAAAATAACATTTAGCTGTAGACAGAAACATGCAAAATATTGCAAATATTTTTCCACATAAATTCGGAATGACAAAATATCATCTGCTAACACAAAGCAGAATAAAAAGAACCAAATCTCATTTTGCTAGGTATTTAAGCTCGGTAACTGTCTAAATGAAAGGGCATTTTCACTCCCTGCTTTTAAGAAACCAAAATTTATAGCAGTATAGTCAGAGCCTTCAAGGTCAAAGGGTATATAGTCTGCTTGCTGCAATACAATCTGACATGATAAATCATGTACAAGCAGCCAGCAGCGCTGCTCTCCTGAATTTGTAGAAGGAGAATAGAAAATGATTTTTACAAAATATTCATTAAACTATATAGCGATTTTCATTTTTTATGTGGTCTGGTTTACTGCTTTGTTTTTCCTTCACAATAAACAACCTTTTAAAAAAGCCCTTTCTCTTTCTTATCTCTCCTCCAACGAACATTGTGCCACAGAGAAAAGACTGCTAATAGAATAGTTTTAGAGAGTAGGTAGAGTTCTTTGGGACTACACCAGTACCATATAAAAAAGGATTTTTCATGAAGTATGAAAGAAAAAAATGACACATATTCAGTCTTTTTTGTTGTTGTTGTTATGAAAACACACAAGCAAAACATTCCTGAGGATGATGGCAGAGGATCAGAGCTTTCAGAAACACCTTAATCTGCTGCTTACACTGTTTGTATTTCACCAAAAGGAAGAAATAATTAGGAGATTGACAAAAAAAGTTACTGGGTTTGTTTAGTGCTAAATCAAGCAAATACATTAGGATGGCTGAAAGCTATAAAGAACCAAAATCTTCACAGAATGAATAACAGAATATGGGAGCACCTGAGAAATGTGTTTTATAAGGTACAAAAGAAAATATGTTTTTTAAGTTACAAAAGGGTGGGAGTGGAAGGGAATTGAATCTAGCAGGTAAACTCTTTGCACTTCCAAAACAAGTTTTTATGGACAATATAGACTAATAAAACTGAAATAAATACAAATTAAAGTGGGGGAAAAAGGACATAATTCAGCGTGGTAATCAAAACAAAGCAGCTGAGAATCACCTTACTGTCAGATAGGATGGGATACAGAGAATCAGTGTGAATCCCATTCCTTACAACACTGGCTGACTTTAGTTGTGCTGCCAGAACTGACTTTCAAGGTGCTGTAGAAGAAATGCTGCTTTTCCCCTCCTCTCCTTACACAATTTACACAGTGACCCCTAAGAAGACTGACTTTAATCTATTGCTATTTTTCCAATTGAGAAAAAGAAGTGGCCGTGGCTTCTCATAATTTAACCACATTAGGAAAAGTTCTCATACCAGAATAAATCACCTACTAGTAAATTTATTTTTTGTTCCCATTACTATTCTAAATTTTCAGATACCATCATGTCAGCACTTTATACTGCTGTATAATGCTTCATGTTCTTGGTCATTTATAAACCAACACTTCACATTTCTCTTTACGATGATCTTTCATAAAGATTTAGGTTATTTCTATCCATATGATTTGTTCAATGGACTGAGGGCAGAGAGAGCTGGAGACAGTGGATCAGATCCCAAGGGATGAACCAGCTCTGTTCCCACTGTACTAAACATGCTTTGCTACTGACCTAATGAAGAGGCTCTGAACATGGGCCTATCAGTCTTCTGGAGAAGTTTCTGCCCATCTACTTATTTTATTTCACTTCTTGTGTGTCTTTAAAGAGAGTTAAAAATTCTGTGCATTTAGAAAAAGAAGGAAAAGCCCAATTCTAACTGTACTCGTTACCTGTCACAACTGATGATATGTCATTGCTAAAATTATTCTCTTCTTTGTTGATATTATCTGTTAAATTCTGGCATGAAACAAAGTGAATTAAATGTATCTTTATTGTTCCTGTTTCATGAGAAAGAAATTTATCCTATTTTCGCTTCATGAGAAATCTCAAGGAAATAAGTTAACAGCTTTTTTCCCTGTGAATTTTCCCACATACCTATGAATCATTATTTAAGTAGCTCAGAGCTTGGAATTGAATCCCCCAACTAAAAGAAGAGACTTATTTTCTTTACAGCTGGTGCCTGTAACTGGCAATAAGGAAGATCAGTAAATGACTCATTCATTCAGGACAACTGAGGATATTCACATTGGTGTTTACTTCTGAAGAACAGGACTGTCTGAACTACTTAGAAGCTGGTCATTTAAATAAACATTCATCCTAATATTTACTTCAGGAATAAACTACTTATTACACAAAATCACTGATACACTCACAGATAATAATACATAAAGGCCAACCCCCCAACCTAGAAAATACCATTTCTATCAGCACTGAAAAAGGAAAGAAAAACTTGACTAAACCAACCCTTTTTCTGTATTTCAGGAATGGCAGGAGGGAAGTATTTACCAGCCAACTGTACACATTTTGCACCTTATTGCCCCTATAGGTTAACTGGGAACACCTGGGCCACACGAGCATCTGCCTGCCAAGCTCCAAGTTCAAATGCACTTGCTGCTCCACTCCCTGGGCAAACTCCAGCAGGACAGCAGACTATGGATGTGAAAAACTCACATTTTTACACAAGTAACCTACTAGTGGTACTTATTAACTGAAAAAGTGCTTTGACTCTTTTTATATGGTGGAGCTTGGAACCATCCTGGCTGTGAGGGACATATAAATGGAAATTAGATGCTGCTTTTTGACCAGAAAACAAGCAACTATCAGCACCACTGAATGGTTGCTTTTCCTTTTCTTCTAATTTTTTTTTTGTGTTAAAAAGCCAGCTGGCATTATTTCAATTTGTATTATTTTCTCAAGATTATAGAGCAAGTCAAACTCACTGTTACTATACATCTACATGGCAGACAGTCCAGGGGTAACAGATAAATCAACCTGCACTGATGATTAGCCTTTAGCTTTTGGGAAGAAATCCTGCTCATACTGCACTCATAATTTCATTTATAATATATCATATGAAAATTAAATGCACCTCTCAAACCTGCTGTTATTCTTCACTTCTTTTCTCTGGGTGGGATCACATCCATGACAGTAACCGTGAGCTGCTATTTATAACTTTTCATGCCTTTTGTGGCCAGTGAACTAGAAATAGCTCAACTCAGTCCATCTGACCTACCAAATAGGTGCCTTTCTTATAACCAGAGGCTAACAGAGCACATTAGATATTCTTTTGAGTCACTAAACACAGAAGTAAATACAAGCTGATATCTCTCAGGCCAGATTTACTATTCATACAAACAGGTATAATCCTGGTTTCAAAGACTGAATAATTTGCAAGGAAACTAAGGCTCTGGAAAAATGTATAAATGTGGGGAATGGTGCTGTCTTACCCCTTCTGATTCTCCCTCTTACACAGAAACCTTCTCAAATTCCATAGAAGGGGGGAAAAAGTCCTGACTTCCCAGCTCCTAACTGTAGACATCTTGTTCTTAAGCACAGTACCTATAGAAGCAGAGCTGAGAAATTTCACAGAAGCCAAAACAGCCTCTTCCAAGAGCAATTTCTGGAAATTTTTTAATAGAAAAATACATTGCTGCAGATATTTAGCCTTTAAATGTTTTGGTTAGTCATTGACCAAATTTTCAAAAGTAACCATTTGCTTACAGAGTGACCACAGTATGTGGATTGTAAGTGCCTTTGTTCAAAGTAGTGCAATTTCTGAAGAAAAAGCACTTTGTTGGTCATTACTGCAAAATTCTTCTTTACAATTGAAACCTGTGCCTGGTCACCTGGGAAGAATTTTAATACAGAGGCATTTTAAACGTTAACACCTACATAATAGCCTGCAGAATGTGCCTAATAAAGGCTGATTTACCACTGTATTTGATTAAACTGTATCTCCATCTGCAGAAGGTAAATGGATTCTTAAATTACTAGGAATAATTATAGCCCACAAACCTCATAGACCCCTCACATCAGCCCCAGGGCAGCGAATGAGGCAGCTCCACCCCACCCTACTGCCTATGTACCCTGAGTTGTAGGATGAATGCTGCCAGGGTACCTCTATATATGACATTAAACCCCATGAATCAGCTTCATCTCAGGAGGAACCTCTCTTCCAAAGGTGTTATCAGAAGCTTAGTAAGTAAGCAGTAAAGCTTCCATCTCTGTTTGCTCAACAGTAAAGCAAACATCTCTCCTTACCACGACCACTGAATCCCCTTTTGAAAAGAGAACAAACCCAAAAATGTTTTGCTGGATACATCTAAATCCTCATCAATGATCATGACATGACAGTTATAGTGTGTGGGGGAAATGTCATTGTATCTGTATTTCAATCTTCTAAACTATCTATATCCCAACATCTTCAAGAGTTTCCCACACCTCACAAATTAAAAAAAAAAAACAAAAAACCAACATCAAGACCTTTAATTATTAAAATCAGAAAAATAAACCATGATTTTGGCTGGTTTTCCTCAATCTATCAGATGTTTCTCTGCTCACATGTGGTAACAGTGACAGAGTTGTGCTGCAATTCAGACCTAACTGATGAATTGTAGCTCACCCTCATAATTTGTGCAAAGTTCTGGCCCTCAAAATGACCTCAAAAAGGGGACAATAGAAAATCATAACAGAAGCAGAATAATCAAGAGGTTATGGGGGTTTTTGGGTGTGGGGGATCTGGTGGTTGTTTTCTTTTTTTTTTTTCACTAAATGGCTAAAACACTGAACGGCCCAAATGCTCCTGTAAAGTCGAGCTGAAATTTCAGCAGGCAAATGTTTTGAACCCTGCAAAACAGGTTATTTAAACTAATTTCACCTAAACATCAAGGAAATTTTAGCAGACAGAAGGATAATTTTTAGATAATTATTGAAAAAACTATTTTATTTAAATAGACACCATCCTAAACTCAATGCTTCTGTTTTAATTATGTACAGAGGCTGAATTTTAGCCAGACTAACATATAGATTGTATTTTTCCAACTCCAGTTAAAACAAAGAAGGCAGGAAGAAATTTGAGGACTTCTGAATCCCACTCTGCATGCTGGAGTCAGGCTTCTAGAAAGCACAAAGTGAGAAAAAAGGGGCCACAAAATGTTTTCTTTTTTGATAATGGGAGAAAATTGTCCCGTTTCCAATTTTGTTGTTGACTTTGCTGATAAGAAATCTGCTGTTAATGAAACCTTTGATGATAATTAATTTAACAGCAAAAAAAAGTGATTCATTGTCTTTTAACTTAATGCCAAATTTTACCCTTTTTGCTGGTATTTTATAAAAAAAGTCTGGTTCCCTTGAAAAGCCCCTAGGCAATAGTTTTAAAGTCTACAGAAAGAAGGGAGAGGAAAAGGAAAAGATTTGGCAGGACACTAACATAAAAAAATACAATTAAGAGGTTTAAGCCAAAATATCTTGACAATAAATATCTATCAAATGTTTATTATTTTTAGAAATGCTGTTAACATGGTATGAAAAAACTAAGGGTGTTGTAGTGGCACCAAACTCCACAGCTCATGCAGCTAGAGCACAAACTTTGAGATATTTGGTTCTGTACTTCTGAAACATGTCCAAGTGTTACTCTTGTTCTAAAGACACGTAAAACTAAAACTCAAGGAACTGGGTACATCTCACCTAGGTTTAGATATCTACATAAAACAACTAAGCTAGAATGTCCTGTTCCTTAAAGGACAGTAGAAAAGACAAGCACATCTAGACTGTTAATTTTGAGATTCAAAGGGTCTGCTGGAGATCTTTGTCTCCTTTCACTAAGCACCTAAATTAGACACCCCAGCTCCACACTTAAAAGATAATCTTGGACAAAACAGCTTAGAAATTGTCTTTACACAACAACTGCAACAGAACTGGGGGGGCAGGACCTCAAGATTCTTGCCAGAAATGCTCCTGTGCTGATAAAAGAACCAGAAGGAAAATAACCCTCCCTTCTTCCAAAAAATTACCTTCTATAAGGTTGTTTTTGTTTTCTCTCTAAAGTATTCCAGTGGTATGAGTGAGGAATCCAACAGTCACTACACAAATTATACAAAAACAGAAAAAACCAATTCCAGCAGATTTTAGGCTGGAACAGACATTTAACTATGTTCCCTAGCACTGAATGAATGATGTTCTGAGGGTGGCAGATGAAATTAAGGTTTGAGGTACAACGTGTAACATCACCACAATGTACAGTGTGATTCTGGACCTGTCACACAGATTAACTGCTACTGAAGGGAATTCCCAGTGCTTGGTTGAGACATTACTCAATGGCCAATCAAAGCTGCCTGAGAATCTTCACCGTGTCCTGAAATTATATATTTTTTTCCCAAATTTTTTCATTCATTTGGGAAATGATTCTGTCACCTGATTGCTTTCATATAATACATTTGATTTAATTAAAACCTGGGAGTTACCATGACAACTACAACATAGTATGATTGGTTTTTTTAACACTCAGGCACATTAAAGGAGAAACACACTCCTCAAGTCACATATGTCCTATTGTAAACTTTTTTTTGCTCTAACAGATGGGATGGCTGAATTACAATAGAATCATTTATGTGTTAGGGGAAACTGCAATTTCTTCTTCAGTCCATGCTTTATTTGTCATAGTAATTGATGCTGGGTCTTTTGACAACAAACAACTCCTTAGCCTGTAGAATTTTCTTACGCTGTGCTGGTAATACTGAACCTGCTCCTCACACCTATAGAGAGGGAATAGAAAGAGTAGGAAACGTAGCACATGAAATGAGTGACCAGCAATATATGTTGACCATGAAATGCAACCTGACACATATTTCACTCGTTTCTGAGTTATCTTAGACACGTCAGTGTCCTTGGTTCATCCTTGTGGATTGACTTTGTGCAATGGTGTGAAGCTTGCTTACTCCTCTCCATACTTGCTCAGAAGGTGATGGAGCAAGTCATAGGATTATAGAATTGTTTAGGTTGGAAGGGACCTTAAAGAGCATCTAGTTCCAACCCCCTGCCACGGCAGGGACACCTCCCACTAGACCAGCCCCATCCAACCTGATCTTGAACACATCCAGTGATGGAGCATCCACAACTTCTCCGGACAACCTGCTCCAGTATCTCACCACTCTCACAGTGAAGAACTTCCTAATTTCTAATCTAAATCTCCCCTCTTCTAGTTTGAGGCCATTAACCTTCATCCTATCACTAAAAGGCCTTGTAAAAAGCCCCTCCCCAAGTCCAAACACCTTGTCATGTTCTGGGAACAGACAAAGTCCATCAACTTTTGAAAGGAATTTAAGAACTTGAACATGAAATAATTTTGTACTCAAGCCTTGCTGTATTATTCACATTTGCAAGCTGACATCAGGTCAGCTTCAGCTAACACTGAGACATTTTTATGTATGCCAGTTTCACCCACAGTTAACACTCTTTTCTGCAACTAAGGGTCCTGAGGACATTTAAAAAAATTGCCCCTCCAGATAGAAATTATTAATTTGAAGTGTACAGAATTTTAACACACTATTTTGCTATTTTTAAAGGTCTTTTAGTGACAAGCATTCAACATCCCTACATGGCCTGAAATGCAATGGATATTCCAACTTTGTGCTAAACTGTCTCAGAATTATAAACTGCTGCTGACACGTGGATCAACAAGAACCGATCAGTGTCTAACTGTATGTAACACAACATGCTATAGAAACAAAACACACCAGTAAAGCACCTCTGGAAGGTTGTATGTGTAAAACACTGCCATGTAAATGATGTCCTACACTTCAAGTATCAATTTAATGGGTTAAAACCAGCAACAGTTTTCAAGCAGAGGCAACAGAGGCAGGTATAGCTAATAAGAGCTGAGTCACTATTAACTGTATATGTATTGAACCATTAAGTTTACTTCTGGATAGAAATATAATTATCAGTGTGTATTCAAGCCAAGAGAGTCAGGGACATGAGGGTGTCCTTTGCTAATGCCAACACAGATTACAGAAAACTACTATGAAAATTACCACGTAACTGAAAAAAGGCCCAAGGACACAGGGGGTTTCCAAGTGATGTAAAAAATGCTGTGGCTGCTCAATCCTAGCTCAAATCTAGCTCAGAAAAAGCAAAGCACAGACACACAAAACTTGAAAATAGAAAAAAAAAATATACTGAGAATTATTGTACTTATCTGAATAAATTCTACTAATGGCAATGCCTTGCCCATTCTGATCAAAACCACCCTCTTCTCTTGAATCTGTTTTAAATTGTTCAAAATCATTAATTTTAAAAGTTCAAAAATAGCACTTGCACCATTTTGTTGTAACACCAGGAACAAAGACAAGCATCTTCCTTCTTCACTGAGAGATCTTTAGATTCCAACCTTTACTTCTTAGTGCAGCCTACATTGCTTGCAAAGTGTTTGAGTAACAAGGACAACCATGAAGGAATGGATAATTTAGCTCATCATTTATAAAGGACTAGATTCTGCTTGCATTAAAATCAACAAAATTCATTTATCAGATCATAAATAAAGATACACACATTTAAAACTTGGAAATACAACAATTATAAATGGTAAATGAGAATATTCTGCTGCAATAAATTCTGAGAAGCCAGTGATAACATGATGAAAAATTAATGCTATGACTCTGAAACAGCTGAAATGATTTTGAGGGTATCAAGGCTTTCCATTGCCTTTGCTAAACTTTCAGATGTAAGAACATAAGAATCTATATTTATATTTAGATGGTAAGTTCTGAAATTGTACTAACACAATTTCAAATCTTGAGCTACCCATTAAACACTGTGTTAGATGTTACAGCTTCAATACCACAAATCAGTAATTTTCTGGTTTTACACAATATGGGTATTCATCACAATTTCCCATTTCAGATTAAAAAGTGCCTTTAGACCCCCAAAAGAAACAATAAAACCAAAGAAAACGCAGCTTTGAGCTTCCAGAAAAGATGCTCCTGAACTCCAAACCTAGAAGGTAAGTTACAGACCATGTCCCAGCAAAGGTGCTGCTGCTGGAGTGGGTTTTGGAGGCCATTTGACTGGTCTGTGTGTCACAGCAAAACATGCTCTGAATAACTCCATCTGAAAGTTAAGCTAACAGACTTGTTGGGCAGTAGTAAATCACTGTCAAACAATGAGAGACACGTTGATGGTTATAACTCTTTTCTCTGTTGACACATCAATCTGTCTGTCAGCCAGTTCAGAAAAGAATCCATTACATTAATATGTTTCCACAGGCAAATTGAGAAATTCTGATTTTAATCTAATCAGGCTGGTTATTTTTGTAAATATCAATTTGAGCTTGTTTAAATTTCTTCTTGTAAGAAATGAATTTTCAGTTTAAGAAATTAAACATTAAGAACTGAAAATAACTAAATATTAGTGCAGCTAAATGACTTTTTTTTTTTTTAGTAATATTGCTTCTGGAGATACTAATATTGTATAAACCAGAAATGAAGCTGCTATGAACATTATCTTCCTCAAAACCAGAATATTCTCATTTGTGAGGAATACAGATGCATCAGATATTTCAGGTATATATAAAATTCACAAGAGTCTTTCCTTACTCATTCATCAAACAGAATTAGCTGATGCCTATCTTTTCAATCAGATACATACTAATGCTTCATCAAATAAATACCAAGTCCAAAATACATAATTCTACTGCATCAGTGGAGCTGCCCCTCTAGACCCAGATGGAGATGAAAATCATAGAAGGCTGAGACAGGCTCCTTCAACTCATTTCTAGCACCAAGCACTTCACGTTTTGCACAGAAGCTCTTTTTAAGTTCACACCTGCCTTTTTGGAGGAATTTGATTCAGGGAACCACCAGAACACGTGATGGAGCTGAACTGGATCGGGGAGAATTCAAATGTTCAGAAAAGAGTAAAGCATTTCATGGTATTTCATCTTTAATGGGGAGCTTTCTCCTGGTATGGACAAAATCAAACCTAAGCCACCTGAGATGAGGTTCTTTTTCCTTGGAAATTTTATTCATGATCTTTATATTTACAGTCTAATACTGCTCTCTGAAGATCATTTTAGTGCCCAGTCAAGTGGAGCTCATTTCCTTTCTGCTCCAGAAGTACAGAAATGCTCTTCACTAATTCAGTCCACATGGCTACAACTTGAAAATGACCTTAATGAGACTAATATAATTGTTTTCAGCTTTTTGGAATATTTTCATTAATAATAAGAAAAATTGTGGTAATTCATGAACTAGCAACAGCCTCCTGGACTTAAGGAGCAAAACAGAAATTATGTTTTTCAATGGAGTGGATCACACAGGTAACCTTTGCCATTATTATATATGTCTTTTAAGTGTGTGAAGACAGAATTAAATTATAGAATGCCAGATATGTAGAAATGATAATTTCCTTCTGATACTATTCTCTAGGCAGCTTCTCTGAAGCATTAGGAAGGTCAACTACCTTAAAAAAAAAAAAATTTTTAAAAATCAGGTTTCTGTCTGTCAATACCATGCTGGCCCCTGTGCGAGTAGTTTTATACGCTTGTGGAAGATCATGGTGAAAATATATAGCTATTGTTACAGAATAAAAATATATTGCTGATTCGTATGTAATTTACTGTGAAACTTGTCTGGACACCAATAAAGCTTGTGAAATTGTGATAGTCACATACGAATATTGGCAGATGTAATAATGTAAACGTTAATGCTCAAGCAGAAGAACTGATATTTGTCTATAGCCCATGGTCCATAACTTATTTACATCCACATATACTTTAATCTTTGTGTAAGTAATTTTGCATTTTATCCTGCAATTTACTTTTGGGCTGTGCCTTGTATCAGGTTTATTTTAGATGACTACTCAGTACAAAATGCTTGACGTGGATATTTCAGTACCACTGCTTCCACGGAAGGCAAGTGAGACAGCAGGCTTATTTTTTTTCCTCTTTTAACCTAGAGGTGACCTGCCACTGGAATGCAGCTTCCTCTTTCATCATCATTACCCCATAAAAACACTAATAGCACTATGTCATGCAACATTTAGAAAAAACCCAACCAAACAAGAACCCAGCCCCTCACAGCCCAGTAATTACATTACTGCTGAGATAATAAAGAAACGGAATTTTCCTTTATGGCTCTGAGGTGGACACAAACCTAACAAATAATGACAAAGAAATGCAGAGCATGTTTTTCCTGTGCCGAGTGATAGTGGCATGAACCTGGAGCTGGTGGACACAGAGAAGCAGAACCCATGTGCAGACACCAGCTCACCCACCAGAAGGGCTTGGCTGAAATGAAAGATATTTTTCAGAAGCTTCAAGTTTGCCTGCAAATGCTCACTTTGAGAAATTGAGACAGAACAGAAAGTCTTAGGAACTCTTAAACTTGTTTCAGTCCATGCTTAAAAGCTTTAAAATGATTTTGGTAATTAACACCACCAGGCAAGGCACCCAGAGCTCTTAAGTCTTGTCCTGGTGCAGCTGGTAAGCACGGGGGACTGAGGAGATCTCCGTGCTGACAAACAGGGAAGGGAAGCATCAAGAGAGCTGATTCCAACTGTGACTACACAAAAGCACAGCAGCGAGGGACGTTTAAGGAAATACCAAGGCACTATTAATCAGTGTGACAGGCAACAAGCACAGCACATCAGCAGCTGTTGAGAAATCCCAAGGAGTTAACGTGGCGAGGATTCGTGTGCCACGGATCCTGGTGGGTACGTGGAGCTTGGGTCCCCGAATGTTGGCCATGGAGGGTGCTGGAGGGAAACGAGGACCGGCCTTCAAAGGGGAGCTACTAAAACCCACTAAAAATAATGGGGGGAGCTCAACTGCCATGTAGTTCCAGAAATTTATAGCCATGCTAAGAAAACCAAACCAGCTACTAGTGGTTAGAGTCATATATCCGCTCCCTCTATACACTCCATTAATTGGAATTTCTGCAAACCCGAGACAGAAAATGTTATTTCTTTTGCAGTATTTCCTGACAATTATTTGGGATTTTCCAACTCCCTGCAGGCTTAAAGAGATCTCAAGAGAGGCATAAAATTATTGAATTAGTTTTCAGATATGCTAAGCCTTTTAGCTCACATTAAATCAATGGCAAATGAGGTACACCACAGCTCTAAAAAGCAGATTACTGATTCAGGATCAAAATACAACTTTGAAATACCTGGCAGAAGCATTTTTAAAATTCAATGTGTATTAGTAATTAATATTTTGGTATATTCAAAAGTCTTTTGATAGGGAAATTTTCACTAAATCCCTATCATAAATTTTCATTAAAATTTCCACATGACAGTTTAATATGAATACTGCTGGAAAACATAATAATAATTGCATGTCATGTTCAGATTTTTGTTGTTTTGTATTATTTGCTAACTACCACAGGAACCACAAATAAACATATCATTTCCTCCTATTCATAGAATTCTTTCCACTGAGAGAGGGAAAAACGGACCCGATGTAAATTGTGTTAATCTTATGTTTAATTTAAATGAAAGCTTCTTTCAGAAGACTCTCGTCTAGTGAAACAAACCAAATTTGAGCGTTTCAGTTTTGCAGATATGATTTAGCATTCAAAAAGCACCTTTACAAACCAACTCATTCTGCTGCATTTTTTAACTTTTGTAAACAGATTGCAGAGAAGGAGCCAATGCAGATCTGGACATCTTGTATGTCATCAGGCACAGCTTTTGAGTTTTTTATTGCATAAGGGATGGATTTCTGACAACACATTTTAAAAATTGCTTCTTATCCAAAAAACGACAGGCAAGAAAATTACTCATGAAGAATAATCTTTGTTCAGTAAGTGCAGTCTCCCCACGTTCTCCACAACGGCCGAGGAAGTTGGCTATGAGCGTGGGACACCATACGGATGGCAGGAGACAAAATCCACCCAAAACCCTACACTACAGTGTGCTTCCACAGCAGCTCATGGCTTCCACTCCAGCCCCTGGGCTTCTGAAGGAGCAGAGACATCTGAGCTTTCCATAGCCAGGGGTCTGGAACTACCAAATTTGTTTGTAGAAAGTCAGGTCCTGTAGATACCTATCACTGGACAAAGCGCTCTGAGGAAAAACTCACACATTTTATGGATTTTTCAATAGTCGTTATGACAGTTTTATGGATTATGATAGTTATATAGGGGTTTAGAAAAAAGCTGTTAAGTTTTTCAACTGCATTTAATAAATAAAATGACCATGAATGAGAAGGAAAGGTTTTTTTAAATATCGACACCACCTAAAGAGCTGGAAATGTCTGGTAGAAGTGGTCAATGTTTGTCATGGCAAATAATGAACAGAGTATTTCAAGGTTTGCTGTTAAGACATATAAAATATATTACACTAATAAATGTAATAACACTTGTATCAAAAAACTATTTTAGCTAGTTATCATAATATTTTCATAAGAAAAAGCAAACCCCACTCATGGACTTGACAATTCCAAATTAATGTCATCAGCCATATCAAGAGAATTAAACTTCTCACTAGGCAGATCCAAAGTAGCTGTATTTAGGGCACAGCTGTAATCAAGAAATAAATATTATTATACATGGATGTGGGAGAAAGATGAAACTCTAGTGCACTGATTTGCCTAAGATAGCACTTAAATTTTTGAAGATGCTTTTAGAAACCCAAGAATTGAAAGTCTCTGAAGTCAAAACCTTCTGTAATTGTATAAAAATCACCTTTCTGTCAATACTGTGCTAACCCCTCTTGTTAGTAGCTTTAAGTGTATGCTATTTCATTTAAAAGTTCTGCTGTTATCTGTAGTAATGGTCTCAGAAAGATGATGCAAACAATTTTAGGATCTTCTAAAAATCCTTACGTGAGGAGAATTTGAAAATACGAGGAAATCTGCTTCACAAAGCTAGGAACTGGGATACATCATACAAAAATCACTCATTAATGGTATCTATAGGACATGTAGAGTTCCTTTCTGGATGTTCAGGAGCATATGTGAAGAGCATTCAAGTATCAGTATTGTTTCTCTCCACTAAGCTTGTGGCCTTGGCTACATCTCATCTACCCTACATCTCTGTCGTCTTCACCTCTGTTTTCTTCATCTGGATTTCCTAATCAGAAATCCTGTCTCATCCCTCTTCTACACAATAATGTATTATTCAAACCCTTCAGCACTCAACTACTTTCTCATTTGCTGCCCTCCTCCAGCATGTTGCAGCAGTGTAATTAACTTCTAGTGTTCTGACTTCAGTTTACCCATGTGCCTTTCAGCCTTCACGTTGCCTTTACTCCATCTACCAAGCTAATTCAAACCTGATGGTCAGAGATCTAATCCTGCCCAAACCAGAGGTTCTTTCTGTTTTGATCTTTTGTAAAAATTCTGTTTCTCTCTCCTGTTACCTCTTCCCTTCACATCATAACCTGCTTTAGCAGTGGGGGTTGGACTAGATGATCTCCAGGGGGTTCCTGTCAACTCCTGTGATTCTGAGATCTTGCACAACTCTATGTATTTGTTCTTTGTATTACTTCATGCTATTTCATCTATAGTTACTGAGCAAAATATTTACCTCTCTTCTTATTTAAAAAATAAACACTCTTTGAAATATAGTTAACCAGCAATCATCTAAATAGAAGTCATATAGTGAAAAAAAGCCCTGGTTTCAATTCATGCACATAGTTACAACCATGCCAAGCAGGAGTTGAGCACAAAATGAACTTGTTTTCCAACAAATGCTACTTAGCTTTAGCTCAGAACATCAGCTGAGAAGATTAGGCCTATGAAATCTCCATTTTGCCAGTCCAACAGGAATAGTGGAAAACAGGACACAACAAAATAATAAACCCAGTCTGGTTTTACTTAAAAACCCCCTAACATTGTGTCAATGTCCTCTTCCAGTGATTGATGGCGTAATATGGAAGTACACCAAAACACCAGTTTTGCTGTCATCTAGAGAAACAAACATATTGAATTCACCCAAAGAAACAATTGTAGAGATAAAAAAATAAATACACTGACAAGGCAAGAGCACAATACAGCACAGAAGAGCATGGAGAAGCGCAGAGATATTCAGTTAGCTGCCTGACTAACCAGCAACAAAGTGCTGACAGGCTCCAGTAATGCAGAGGAAAAATGCAGAAGTCAAAGCTGAAAATCCCACAGGGCTTTTTAAGCCCTCCCTCCTATGATTGTCTTGTTGATAAAGATGTACAAGCTCCCACGGACCAGGGCCACATCTCAGGTCACGGCTTCTGCTCGGAGCAGATGAATCAAGGTAAGCAGAGCACTCGAAGCCCGTGGCAGGCAGGCTGCAGGAGCCGTAGGAATGAGCACTGTGCCCTGGACCACTCCATCTCATGTACAGCGTGCACATCTGATGTGCTAGCAAGTGTCTGCAGGGCTCAAGCTGTGGCCTCAAGCAGGTTTCTTCAGCACGAGGAGTTTTTAATAAAGTAGTCCTTAGGAACAGTGAAGATTTGACCAAACCAAACCTGGAATTGCTTTCAACGTTTTTGAAGAAAAAAAAAAGTTACTCCTGAAAATCATAATACAGATCTGCTCTATTACAAAAAGTCTTACTGAATTTTCAACTGCATACATATGAAACTGCCTTATAAGTTTTGTAGGTCATCTATTACAAGATGCAGCTTTGGTTCAGAACTCCAAAAGCTATGTTACAGATGTGACTTCTGAAAAGCTGCTGTTAGAAACACCTGCATTAGCCCCAGCCTGGACAAGCTTGAGCAAACCTACACAATGGTCATGGCTAAAGATGGCAATGGCTGATGTGGTAATCATGTGAACTCTTCTGTTCTTGGAAACCATCCATATGATTTAATACAGCTTCCCCCTAATTTTCCATGTTGTCACACCCTTACTTTACCCCTGCCAGGCCAGGAGAGTGTTTGAGCTCTTTTCTGATTAACTTCATGGTTAATGTTTGCTTAAGTTCCAAAAGGAGCGTGCAGTGCTGTGGGAGTGTGAATCTTCTCATAGGACTACAATGTTCTTCAATGGTTTTGTTACTGGAGGGAAGAATATTTGTCCCAGAAGGAGTAAGGTCTGTAAAGAACACAACAGAATTATAAACTCAAGTCTCTGGAAGAGAAAGGGAACACTCCACTAACTCTATCTGACTTGAATGATAGCATGAGTTAGGAGAGAGTTATGAAGCAAGGCAGGTGAAATCGGAAGGAGACACTATTTTGAACAAAGGCAGAGAAGACATCAACTGTGAGAGGCTGACAGTGAAAAGGATCTTGTGCTGGGGACCCAGGTTGTCAGACTCCCAAGTTAGCTTAAAGGTCACCTCTGAAAGATAGCATTTCAAAGGGCAAATATTATAAGGTTGCCCTCTCTGCTCCTTCAGCTGAATTAAGCCTCCAAGAGCTCGACTTTGAAGGATAGCACTCCAGAGTTTTGCCCAAACTGGCCCCTTCTCTGGCATCATTTTTCTATGTTAGAAGACACCACTTTATATATTTGCTTCAAGATCAGCAACGCAAAGAGCAAGAATACATACAACAATAAAGAACATATGCATTTATCATGATGACTATCTACTAGAGAATACCAGATCAAGAAAATTAGGTGGATGAGGTTTTGTTATGGGACGCTGGGAGAATCACTAAAAATGAGATTGCCAAAACAGGCATTTTACATATGGAATGAAATGAGAAAGTTCAGACCCTTAAAAAAAGAAAAGCAAAGCATCAAATAAAATCCATGGATTTTAAGCAGGCAGATCAAATGATGAATTCACTAACTGACTTACTCACTGATCTCACATAGAAGAGAGAAGCACACAAAGTGGAAATGAGGTCAGATGGCTAAGGGAATGTGTAAAAGACTAACATGGGATTAGGCTCAGAAGGACACAGCTCCAAGGAGCAAAAACCATTAGGTTATTAAAGCAAAAAACAAGAAACCATGCTGCAAGCACACCAGCACTAAGAAAAATGTGGTTTAGTTCAATATTCAATGGCATTATCAACAAATGACAATGGGCAGGCTGAAGTTTTCAACACGTGTGCCCACCCTCACACAAAGACCAACCACGTAGGTGATTATCACAAATATTAACAAGGAAGAGGTGAAATCTCTGCCTAGACTAGAAAAACAGCAGGTCAGAAAGCACTCACTGGGCTAGATCTTTTCAAATTACTGGGACCTGCTAACGTGCCAGCTGGGTAACTGTTTACAGGATCTCAGGACATGTAAGGGTATCTTAGAGGACCGAGAAAAGACAAAGTACTGAAAACTTGACAATCAACATAAATTGCCTAGAAAGGAACAGGAAATGGGAAGTGGAGCTGGGAAGTACAGTCTGATCCATTCTGTGGTACATAATTAATGGCATTAATTGTTAATACTGGTAATAAGGAAACAAGAGTCAACAAACATTACTTTGCAAAACCAGTGTGAAGCAAATTTTGTTTTATGTAGAGTTTCTTTAGTGTATATCATTTTAAAAAATGAAGGAAATAAAATCCTGGAAGGCTCTGACTTTCAAGCAATTCTTGGGTTTCTAAAGAAAGGTCTTCAAAAATTTAAATGCTATCTTAGGAAAATGGAAGTGCTGTAATCGAGCATTAGAGAGACATATCTACAGGATGTGGCTGGGACCTCAGGTCAAGCCACTCCACATGGGAAAATAAGAGCAGAGATGTTTAATGGTCTTGAAAACAGTGTCTTGACTTTTAAACATTTGTTTTACCATGAGACAAAACTTCTCCTTTAGGATTTAAGACAGTATCATTCCAAAAGTCCTTCAGCATAAATTCAAGTACATTTTTACATTGAAAAGTGACAAAATAAAAATGACATTTAACTGGCAGAAACTTGTCCTCTTAGTCCAAAACATATTTCTAATTGTAAAGTCTCCTTTTGGCACTGAAATAATTCCAAGATATTTCTAATTTAATTTTACTACTGCTGTAACAGAAAGCTGTGGAAAGATCCTAGTCCAGCAGTGGTTTAGGGTAAGGAAGTAGTGTTTTAGGGTAAGGAAATCAGTATTAGGGTAAGGAAATCAGTATTAAGTGAAAAGAGCATTTGGTAAGTGATCAGGAGATCACACAGATGTCCTCATTCAAGGCAAAACCCTTCCCTACACCAAATTCCCCGTGAATCTCCTGATCACTGTTTCTTCTTTTCACACTTTTTCACAAATTTCATTCTGCACCTTTGAAAATTCTCCTAATTCTTTTTCTTAGGCAAAAAAAATATTTGTCTTAAACAGCTCCTAATCATCTGGCTTCATATTTGTCCTCTTTCTATGCTACCTAGAAGAGTGCTTAGTCTGCAAATGTAGCTGGGGGAGATTTTTAATTCTCTTTTGGAATACCTGGCACTCAGCAACACAAGGTGAAAGCAATTGAATTCTGTGGAATATCATTTGGCTGTGATACAATTTACCCTACTTTGTACACTAACTCTAAATTGAAAATCAGTGTTTTATCCAAGACCCCTTCCCCAAAAAAAGATAAACTGTAGACAAGATACCCTCTTGCTATGTTTTCTCACAAATGTAGTATTTGTCCCCCCATCTTAGGATATAAATGGCTTTGTCATTAACCCTCAGAGTTTCTGACCTTGCCACTTTTGTGAAATAATAGCATAAGCTAGTGGAATTTTCTTTCAAATGAAATGTTTACTCTATAAACCTGTAACTGCTATATTGCATTATATTTTTATGTTTATTGTTATGAAATGATGTTATTTGTAAGTATAATTCTGTAATAAAAAGAAAACAAAGATTGATGCTGAAAGAGAATGAAATTTCAGAACATGCTATAAAATTAATCTAATACTGGAAAATCATATAAAAGTGCAATTACTCTATTTACAGGTGAAAGGGAAAAACAATTGCATACATAAAAATAAAAGCTTTATTGTTATAGTAAGAAGCTTATGAATATCAAAATGATGGTGAAATCCTCTTACAAACAAAAGGGTTAATATCTTAATTGTGCATCAGTTTTGACTATAACACAGACTTTATTTTAATGCTATAAAACCTCTTTCTTTACTCAAAAGCACCTTTGCATAATGAATGTTGCAGCTATTGCAGAAGTTGCTGGAGTCTTTTCACCTAAATCAGCTGCAGTCAACCTCGACTCCTTTTGTTTGCAAAGCTGATGCTCAGTCACAATATCCTCTTTGATACCAGCTGGTACTGATGAAAGAATCAGATTTGAAAGTTTACCCACTAAATATATTGTCAGCCTTTGGAAGTAGCAAGGGAGGATGCAAAAAAGAGGCTTTGGCACGGGCATGGTTGGAACCACAGAATATGATGTTCTGGCTGGAAGGGAGGAGGAGCAGTTATGAATATTGATTTATCACACGATACCTGCTAACAGGTCTGGGAACACCTGTTGAATAGTTAAAATAAAATACAGTCCACAAGAATCATTAACATTTACTGTTCTAGCAATATTTTCAGTTTGGGGCATCTCCTTGCTAGGGGAGCTACTCTGGGAAAGTTTCAAGGAAGCATTTGTTGCAGTTTACAGACAAGCAGCAACAACTAGCTGGAATTTTACACCACTATCCTCAAAGGACAACAAAAATGCCTCCATGTGACACAGCATTCATAATCAAGGCAATATTCAAATTTGGAAAGATCTCAGAGCAAAGTGGCATGCCTGTACAAAGCCAACTTCTGAGTCACATCCCTTCTCACTGGAGTGTACTTCCATGGGGGAAAATAAAGATAAAAACATAAAGATAAAAAAACCACCAAGCCATATATGGATCCTCAAATTTATCCTCATCCCTGTATATAGTACAAGGACAAAAAAAAGTTGGGTACCAACATCTGAAATAGCCACCAACCACTAATGAAACATAGAACTAAAGTGTCTCTTGTTACAGCCAAGGAATTTACTTGCAAGGGAAGATCACAGTTCACCCACCAAATGCAGACACTCCATCCTCCCTTGGGAATTTTATGTGAAAAAAGGTAAGGAGGAACCGTATTAAGTCAAAGAAAAATGGAAAAAGCCTGTGGAAAGAGCTCCTTCCTGGACTATAGTAATTAAAAGCCTCAACATATCTATGAAAGGAGGGAATGGATATTCTTTATTATACTGTAAGTAAGGCAAATGGCAGATTGATATCCCTTGGCACAGGAATACGCTACTAAATATTTGAAGACAAGCTGTGACTTCAAATATCACATCCAACTGCAACTTTAATTTTTTTTTTTGCAGAAAAAGCAACTCATGCTGAGGAAGATATGGCTTATTTGAAACTTATTTACTGTCATAACAGATGGTGAAGACTAGAGAGAATATAAATGAAAAATATGGGGGCCCAATAAATGTCAAGGCTCCCAACTTGGTTTGTAAAATTAAAAGGAAAAAAAAAAAAAGAAAGAAGCTATATCTATGCAAGATACAAAAACTTAACAGAATAGATTAGCTTTCTAACATCTTGGAAATAACCATTTTTCTGCCCACACAATGTGAGAATAAAAATGGCACTGATGTTACAGCCACAGCCATCCTGAAAAAAGTTATACGGCGTGATCTATACAGACGTAGCATTATTCAAAGGTATTTATCCCCACACCTCTGGTGGACAATGAATATTTTATCAGTTGCATCTGGGATGGTCGAGATAGTTTCCTGTGAAGCCACGTGGCAGGGTAGAAGGTTTGTTGGCCATGTTTGTCATCTTAGGAGCCACAGCCTGAGGAAGAAGGTGAGAGCTAGAGCTACAGATCCAGGGCCTTCTCTTCACAGAGAATTTTCAAGGCCGGGGTTTCCGTTTCTAAACAAAACAAAATTCTAAAATAGCAAAATCTTCTGCAAACCAGAATTATTCTTTATGCTCAGCCCTCTCTACCTGAACCTCTTCTAATTTCAGAGAGAACTGAGGACTCTTAGGAATCTCTAAAAAGCACCTGGCATCCTATAAAAGTCTATTTGGGACCCTCTTCACAGAGAAAGATGCTTGCAGGATGCATCCTTCCTTATTTTCTGAGGTAAGCAGGAGAAACAGGAATCACTGAAGAATGAACCATATCTATTCACTCACAAAGGGAAAAACTATATTCGCATCGTTCCTGGAGCCATTATTATCTTGGCAATGCTTTTGCTACAAAAAGCAAACAAAATTAAGGCAGAACTGAAACAAAGTGAAATTTCTGCTCAGGAAAATCTGAAATAAGCTCTCTGTGTAAACTCCCATAAGGAAGCTGAAGCTGCACCAGTGTATCCCATTGGAAAGTGGAGCTTCCACCATTACACCCTGCCATGTATTAACACTGTAGTTCACGTAAGAGTACAAAGCCAGCAGCAAAATGAAGAGGCATTATTCTATATTTAGCTTATCTGTATCACCTAGATGACTAGAAACTGCACTTTAATGCAGTATCTCATTCACTAAAATACTTCACAGCTAATTTTACTTTACATCTAGTAATGAATTTCAGAACACGGCAAGACACGGAGTATTAAAGACCCTATAATGGCACAAAGGAAAACAAAACCTGGAGTATATTTTTATATAGTTTTTCCTAATGAAAAACAAGGAAACATACACAAAGTATTTGAGTTTTTCATGCTGCTACCTTTTATGTTTTCTGTGCATTGTATTTGAATGCTGTCCTCTTGATTATATTCTCTGAAATACTTGTTTGAAGTAAGATACTTTATTTTAATAAGTGGAACAAAGCTTTGAATAGCTTGGTTCAAAAAACAGTTTTAAATGAAAGGAGCTGTTGCTAAGCACAGGGATCTTTGCCAAATACTTTTTAAATGGTTTATTGTGCCCTAGCAATCCTGAGATTAAAAACATCTCTTGAATTACAATGACACATCAAAAAATAAAATTAATGTGGGGGTTTTCATTACAAGAATTGAGCCTCTGTGTGTTATTCTTTCCATTAGATAAGAAAGAAACATACTGTGGTACATTGTTTTTGCTGTCAGAGCGAGCTTTTAGGCAAATATACAACATCACACTATATCCCTCATGGATTCAATCACGTACTGTACAAGTTCTTCTATTAATTTAACTTAATGCTGTGGATTTAAGGGATAGACTGTATATTTTCACATATTTTTCAGTACTGGGGATGAGTTATTTTTAGACTCCATAAGTCTTCATCAAAATCAGAAGATTGCATTGCCTCATGTGACTACAGTATGAATAATAGTATTGCCTCACTCTGTAATAAACATTTAATTTTCCACAGTTCTTGCAACAGTTCCCAAACAATAGTTTTGCCAAGCTCTTATGTTGCAACACTGCAGAGCATATAGATCTCGTTGTCAACGAGAAACCTGGACGCAGAGAGCTGGACATTTGAAAGCAAAACACAATCAATAGCATTTCCTAGTTAATAAAGATGTCTAAACCAGCATTCTTACCACTGTCGGTCTCCTCGTACACAAAGTATGATTTAGAATAGGGAAAAAGGAAGCAGCAAAGACAACTGAGAAAGCAGCTGCTCATTGATTTTAAACTAAACTAGATCTCCACATCCTGCAATCCTATTTTAGTCTGTCTGGGGAGCTGCAAATACACGACAAATGACATAGCTCCAGGTATCTCAAGCTGGGTATGAGAGCAGGGTCACACAGACTGCTGGGGTTTTTCTTGAAATCACTGTTTTGGCCAACATTTCCTAAGATACCAGTGAAATACAGCCCATGGACTTTGCCAGGTTACACGTGTACATAGGTACTGCATGGCTTTAGCTCACAGGTTTTATTTGTCAACATTTGCTTACCTGCTTTATTTCATATGGACAAATAAAAGAATTCATCTGCAAATTAGTGATTATAGCAATTAAACCAAAACATGTTGTCCATACTAAAGCTGAGCAAAACCTGAACTAGGTAAACTGGAAGATAAATACAATAATGATTGAAACAAGTGGGTCAAATTACGTTTGTCTCATTACTCACATAACTTCTCAAGTTACTCAAATAATAAATAGAAACATATCTAACTCAAAAGAATCACTGTGAAATCACTTTCATATCTCATGTACTGCCAAGGATAATCCATTATAAAGAGATCTACTCAGGTATTTATTAACCCCAGAACATTTATCTCTCAAAGAATTTCTATCTTTGAATAATTGCCCCCCAGTATGGCACGTTTCTTTTAATAGAATTTGAACATACAGGTAAACAGCTTTTTTTGTTCTTCCTCATCTCAAAAAGGAAGTATATGAGAAAAAAAAGAGCATTATGCCCAAAGGAAACCCAAGGTCACCCTCACAGATTGGCCATCAATTCTTTGCCTCTCTAGGCTGGTACAAGTGCTTGGAATTTCATGGGGAACTGAAATGGCCAAAGAAGTGTCCCCTTCTTGTAAGGGTACTGTCTGCTGGCACAACATTGACATTACTGGAGCTTCCATAGTTAGGGGGAGGGAGAAAGATGGCAGGAACAGAGAAGTGGCATGACAGATGAGATCCAGCACATCTATCTTCCACCGTTGTAATTTGCAGCAACCTTCAGCTACTAAATATTTCCAAGATATGGTGAAGAATATAACTTTGGAGCAAGAAGTCTAGAAAGAGGATCCCGGTCCGCTGCTCAAGCAGTCCCCGGTGCTGAGCCAGGCTGATGGGCAGACTCTGCCATACAGCAAGACCAGGCATGACAGCAGTGGGAAAGGTGGCCAGAGAAAAGAGAAGGCCTGGAGTAGAAAAATCACAAGTCTACACAGCACATCCTCAAAGCAGCAGAGAAAAGGTGACAACAGTGCAAGCAACAAAAAGGGTAAATATGAGTTCAAACAGAACTCAACCAAAATACTTGCATCAGTACATCACAGCTTAAAAAGACAGAGCTCAGGGGTGAATCCTTTTTTTCACAGGAGTTTCACAATGTGTATTGTAAACTATTCAGAATAATCTTTTACAACAAAGCTTGCCTACAGTCTAATACAATGGGTTCTGCTTTCAAAAAAAAAAAAAGGAATTTGATATTAAAATTTCCTCCCCTAGCATTGCACAAACTATGCAAGGACTGACATGGATAAGCACCTCTGTGTCTGAAACTCACAGGAGGTTGTTTCACGCTCCCAAAACCCCACTCACAGGAATGAGCTTAAAGTGCATGTCTTTCAAAAGCAGATATTAAGGATGCTGTATGTTGGTCAAGTCGAGAAACACCCATACAAAATTATATTTTTAAGACACTATATATTTCAATTAGAGACGATTTATAGCTTAAGTTTTCTCCTTCAGGAGATCCCTGCTGAATCCACTCATACACACAACCAGGGTAAAGAGGATTCTCGTTGTCTTCAGTCATACAGGACCAGGCCCCCACTCTTCAATTCCTCAAGTCCCTTCGGCTCAGGGGGAGTCCAAAGGCAACAAATGCCACGAGGAAAAATATTCCTAAACCAGCCCCATTTGATTGCCCGCTCCGATAGGAAATAAGAAATAAAACACTCTAAAAATGAATCAGATCCCTTCAACCTTTGCTGAAAGAAGGCCATCACAGTTTATAGCACTGAAAAGGTGAAGAAGAAATATTAAAAAAGATGAAAACAATTACAAACTTTTACATGCCTCTTTGGGAAAGATATACTTTTCTGTTTTTCTTTGGTAATAGTACATAACTCCAGATTTCTACAACACTAGGAGAATACACAGTCTCACATAAAACATCCATCCACTAGCAGAGGCATTTATTGGTCTCAGAAGCCAGATATCACCAAAACCAAAACGTACCATTATTTGGACAAAGAAGAAATGAATCATCATGACATTCTAACCTGCAAGAAGATGCACTCTCCATTACTAGTCAATATTCAACAGCACTCATTAAGAGAAGTAAATTGTGGAGGCTTTGAACACTGGCACTAGAACTGACAGACTATGGCAACTTCATTTATTCCTATTTAGTTCTGTGGATTCTTGTTTATTCAGTATGACAGATATGCCATAGAAAGTAAGTCTGAACTAATAATTTTTTCATTTCCTAAAAACCTTAGCTATGTTAATTATTTAGGCATTTTCTTCTTCATGCTGATTTAAAAAGGAATTAGCACAACTGAATAAGCAGTAATTCTCATGATCAAATTTCCAGTATTCTCTAAAGCATGAGATTATTTTCGTGTTTCAGTTTTTCTATGACAAAGATCAGACTGCAATATTTCCAGGCATCAATATATACCTCAAGCTTATAAATAATTTAAAAAAAAAAAGTCTGTGTTGAAATAAGCATTTTGAACAAATTATGCAAATATTAAACATATTAGGAAAAAAAAATAAAATCAAAGGCAGAGTAAATGAAAGTGACTCCGTGCTAGTAATAGCTTAATAAGAGCAAACTGCCCCTCCCTCATTAGCTACCCAAGATAAACACTTCTTTCTAAACAAAAACTAAAGCTTTTGGGGAAAAACTTATAAAAATGGAAAAACATGGTGTAATTGCTAAGATTACTTCATTGTCAGGAAGAGATTTCTGTATAAACTGTCCCTATTTCAGACTGTGCTAGTTTTATTTTATCTCAACAAGTAGTGTGATAGTTTCTTATTAGGGTACTTGGCTTAGAGCTTATTTTTTAAATTAAATTTCAGTTATAATAAACTCCTGCACAGATTAAAGCAAAATATTATAGCAGTAGCTGGTAGATGATGTTATTCCAGTGGAGAAATGTTGTAAGTTTAAAGTTTAATGTTTCTCTAACGATGGTGCTGTTAGTTAATTGAAACAAGCACCGCGGAGGCATTTCGGCAATTGCCATTTTTCCTACGTTCAAGTAAAAAGTAAACACGCTTTGGGTACTGGAACCTCCTTAAGCCCTTTTGTAAACCGAGGACTGAAATTTCAAAATTAATACTAAATTGAATTAGGTTTCAGAGTGTATTTTATCTTTTACTTAATAAACCATCTGAACCGAGTAAATGAGGCGCAGATGGGAAAGGCGGTGACGGGCACAGGCAGGCGGGCACCGCGCTCAGGGGAACCCCCGTGCGCAGGCAGCGAGGACTCCGCTGCACACAGGTGCCGGTCAGGTTATTCCAGAGAACGCAGGGGCTGTGGGAGGGCGAAGGGGAACCGGCAGCACGATCCCGGGGCTCCGAGCGGCCCTGCCCGCTGCTCCAGCGCCGGAGGCCGAGCGGACACGGGCCCCCCAGGCCGAGGCCTCGGCCGGGCTCTCGGCGCCACCTGGCGGCGCGGACAGGACCCGCCGCGGGGGTCTCCCCGAGGGCGCCCTCCGGTTTTTGTGTAGTTTTGGGACAAAACCCGGCTGAATTCATACAAGGAGCCGTACTGCCTGTCACAGACCTCCCGGGTTACTCATCTGAAGTCAGGGGTGCTTTGGACTATTTAAATCGGCAATTTCTGCCAGCTACACAGAGATGATTCTGGCTGACCATCTTTTTTTGCTTCCTAACAGACTTCACTTCTATTTTTGTTCTATGTATAATCTCTACAAAGACTTATTTTCCAGTACAGTTATCCATATTTCAGTATTTACATCACAGATGGCCTTTAGAGCCGTCCCTTCCTTCCTGTCTTTTTTGTAACATGATCTTATCTTCACGGTCCCATGATTTTATACCAGACAAGAGCTGACGTAACTACTAAGGATCTTCCTTCTAATTATTGCTTATATGTTACAAGTGACTTGTTTAATATTTTAAATAAAGTCTATAGTTCTCGGTTAGCTCCACAACATCAAAATATACTGCTTAGAGAAGAAATTGAGTATATTGCCTCTGAATATGACAACTACAATTTTATAACATTTCCTTCCTTATACAGTTATTAACCAACAGTAATCTACAAGTAGTGCATATACTAATGTACCACGTATACAAGTGTTATATGTGACTATATATCATTTATATATGGTATAGAGTATAAATTGTTCAACAATATAATAACTGAAAGTTACTAGTCTCTAATTTAAAGTGAAAATGCAACATTAATTATGCAAATGACCTGTAAAACCATTTCCATTCTGCAAACACTTGGCAGGTACTCTTTGGAAGTAACATTACAAGATCCAGTTGAAGTTTTTTCATGTCTCCAAAGTGAACACCACAGGCTGCTTTTCTTTTTTTCCTACCAGCAGTAACAGATCCTTAACTTTCCCCTGCTCGCACAAAGCCTTGCAAAATAATATGCTGCTTGAGTTTAACTGTTGTTGTAGGGCATGGAAAAGAAATTCTGCACCACAGTCAAAGTGACTTGGACAGGGAAACAGTTTTACCATTGTTTGGGCAATTACAAGAAAATACACACTTGCCAGTGACTCAACAAATCCGGAGTATCTAGTTGCTTCAACAGCAAGTTCAACAGAATAGAGCTCCGGCTATTGTATTAATCCTGGCTGGTGACTCAAGCAGTATGACAATCCCATCTGTTTATGGATTCCGTATCCATTTTCCCAGGCTCTGTCTATGGAAACTGGCTTGTAAGTGGGAGATACGTATTTTAGGAAAATACTTCAATCTACTTTTTACATATGTTTTTAAACACATGCGGTTTTAAATAACTAGATTCCTCACTGAACAAGTGAAATTAAAACAAAAGAAATAATACACACTAAAAATTACCAGAATTATTTTAAGTATTTCCCTTGACCCACACTGCCTAGCAATACAACATCCTTCTGTCAGCCTTTTTGTGCACCCTTATCTCCTTACTTTTACTTAGTGTCTTTCCACACAATTTCCATGCTCTTAACCAACATGATAGCTGCTTATCTGGCTGTACATCTTGTATAAATCTTTCTGAATTTGGCTGCTTGACCTCTTGTTTTTCATGGCCTGCCACTCCGCTGCAGCTCAGAAACCAAAGCGTGTGCTATCCCTTCACTGCACGGTCTTTTCTTTTTTCCAGACCATTGGTTTATAAAATGAACAAAATTGGTCCTAATACTGATCTCCTGTAGCACTCCACTAATCACTTTCCTCTTTCCCAAGCCACTACCCACTCACAAATACCTCTGTCTTTGATGTCTCAGAAGATAATTTATCTATTCACATACCTCAGCTACTATAAACTATCAAAATTACAGACCTTGCAGATTATTCTTTTGTGTTTTGCTCTATCAACAGATTTCCTAAATGTTAGGAAAATTGTGTCTATGGAGCCAATTTACCTTGTTACTGCAATAGCAATGATTTGTTAAACATAATCAAATTTTTGTGGCTGCCTTTAACTGTAATATTCCAGGTGCCTCCACTGGGGCCTGGTATAAAAATAAATGAAGTAGGAAAAAAAATTAAACACAAAGCTCATTCTGTGCAGTCATTTACCATCAGAGCTCAGGTGGTGTCATGTCTCAACAGTTCTCCTATATGGAAAAGTTTTTTCAAAAACTCAACAAACAATCAACATCATCTCTTACACCCAGAGAGAAATGCGCAAGCATGCAAATCCATACATACTGCTTTTTGTTGAGGAATTCATCCCCTGACTCAAATTATAGCTGCAATAATCTTTATGGCTCTGGAAAGGCTTCTGTTCTACTCACGATAGAATTATGTTCTGCCTTCACTACTTCTACTCTTCTTTTCCTTACTCTACTAGCAGACTAAGGAAAGCAGTGGGTTTTGAGTCCTATTTTCCTCAAACTGAAGGAAAACTTGGGCTTACCCAATGACTTCCACACTGCATTTCCCCATCACGTGTCAGAAATGGGCCCATTTACAGAATGGTCTTGGGGAGAAAGCTGAATGGGGTTCAGCTCATCATTAGCACAGGCTGGTGGAGAAGCACATGGGGGGATTCTTGTCTCCCCCCAGTATTCCAGCCCATTCTGCAGGGCCTTAACTCATTCCTTAAATCATTATATACATCTGCCTTAGAAGACCCTATAACACAGACTATTTAAGTCTATTGTTGTAAAACAACCTCCTCAGAGGTGCTGCCTCTGAAGGGTACCCAGCAGATGATTCAGGAGAGAGAACCTGTGTTTTATTTGCACATGCAAAGTCTAATTTTCAGAAGCTTGTGCTCACCATACTCATACCTCTTTCCTCACACAAGGCTGAAAGTACTCCAACAAAAGACAGGACCTATGTTTTCCACTTCATCTCGTAGCCATGTGTATTTATCCATCATTCTCCCTGTCTTGCATTGTTATTGTGAAGCCCTCAGGGTGCTTTCCTTTAACTACACGTGGGTTTGAAAAAGAAGCAATGAACATACTCCCTCTGCTCCCACATCCTTGCTTCCCACCTGTGGCGGCAGAGTCTCAAGGAGAGCAGGAAGCCTTGTGTGTGCTCTCTGTGGCCACTTGGCTTCACTGCAGCAGAAGACAGGGCAAGAGACAGAGCACATTTGGAAGGGATTCCCCAGTCAATACTATGAATTGTAAAAGCACATCAATGATCAACATACACGTTCTGCTCCCTCTACCTTACACTTTAGCAATATTATTTCCCATGGCTGTGACCATCTGTGACCTGTCATAGTTCCACAGGCAGCAACCAGGCAAGATTACATGTACAAAGTGCAGGTATGATGCACCACCACTCAATAGTACCATAATTTGTACAGTTTACATCTCGGGATATGTTAAGAAAAGTAGAGCTTCTTCTATACCTCACTTCTTAACACATAAGTTGTTAAGCAGTCAGTGAGCAGTGACACATCACCTCACGGAGTAACAACTGTGAATCACAGGCAGAAGTAAAGATTTCAAACAATGAGTGAAGAATACTGATGGAAAGGTATGCTCTGAGCTGCTGACATCCTTTAGCTATAAAGCAGAAATAAAAGCAAAATAAAGTTTGGAGAAAAATAAAAGTTCTGGTTTATATTTACTCTGTGCTCACAAAATGCCTTCTTTCTTTCCTTGACTAGTCAGAGACATAAAAATTCTATTACAACAAAAGAATTTGTTCCAGACCCCATCAAATGTCAGAGGCGTTCTGATAGCTAAGTGCCAACACAAGATAAAGATTAATAATAGTGGCAGCAACCTCCTTTCCCAAGACTTCTATAAAGAACAGGGACAGAGAATACCAATGTAGCCATGCACACACTTCTTGGCTGCTGCCTTTTCATTTGTGTTGATTCCCCTGTAAGCCTTATCGTGAACCCCTTGAATTATTGTCAAAATTCCTGACATGGTATCACCACTTCAACCTTTTTCCACCAGCAAAAAAGAAAAAAAAAAAAAAAGAAGAGAAAATAAAAAGGCTCTGTCACAATGCAGGAACATTGTTTTGTATTCCAAACCAGTAACACACATTCCTGCAAACACAGGGACTATATGGACGGTCCTCTCACGCATAAACAGATCCTTAACAGGCTGTCTTTACTCACAGGGCCCTTCAACAGGTATTCCTGCTTATGTCTGGTGGTGATATGTATTGTAAACGTGTGCACCATCTTATTTTATATTAAAACAGAAACAGATTGTTTCATATAGTTGAAATAACTGATAACAGAAGGCAGAGCCATGCTAATTTATGTTGATCAGGATCTGTGCACATTTTCAAATCTTTGAAGAAAGGCAACTCTAACTTAAGCTGTTATGCCTAAAACCATCACATAAAGCCCAGTTGGAGAGAGCTGAAAAGATAGCTGCACAAGAAAAAAAAAGAGACTCAAAAAAAAATAGTTAAATTCTTGTCAACTTCAAAATTGAAGCAAGGTTAGGCTGATTTCTACACGAGATTGAGAAGCACCCCCGCATTTCAATCATGAACAAGAATTAACCGACAGATAAAGAAGTGATTTTAGGCAAGCCAGAAACTCTTGGGCCAATTATGAATTTAGGAGAGAAAAATACAAATATCCTATTTTAATTACATACTTGATGGCAGAAATCTTACTTCTAAGATATTTGCAAGGATCTTTTCCCTCTGTCTCAGTTTCTACCCTCTGCATTGCTAATAAAATAATGAACACTGTTCCTGGGTTGCACCACCAAGGCATACATAGAGGATTTCCTGCACTGCAGTGGTATTACCAGTGGTAATTTCAAGCTCCATGAGAAACAAGACAACAAATCAATGTTTATCAAATGGAAAAAAGAGTTAAAAAAAATAAATTAAAAAGCAGAGTTAGTGGGCAGCCTTCTGAAGTGTAATACGGAGGGAGAAAATTACAAAAATTATTTGGCAGTGCTGAAAAGAATTGGGAAAGGCCCTTGCAAAGAGCAGTGGCTGTTCTGGTATCACTGGCAGTGTCTGCTCCATTTCTGACCTCCTCTCACTGTGCTGGTAGGCACCAAAACTTCATCCTCCCTGAGGCTGGAACAGTTAGGACAACTGACAATGGCCCAAACTAGCTTTTATCACTTCAAGAGTAAAGGACCCCAGGGATTGGAAGTTAACAGGCAATTCAGCAGCTGATGCTGTTTGCTGTGGACATGGACATGCTGAGCTGGGCTTGGGAGACAGTGTTTGAGTCTTTAGCTATCCTAAACTGTGATTTTACACTAGATACATTAAAGTATCCAGGCAGGTATCTATAAAAAGCAAATGTGGAAAAACTTGGGCTTTTGCTAGGATGGAGATTTGCTCATCACCATCCACCACCTGCTTCACAACCACAACACACTGGCAGAACACACAGTTTTATTTTCTGATTTCAAATATACTTTCAGAGTACCAGAGATGACATCTATTTTATAAGGGCTAAAGAACCCCTCCTCATGCATTACTAATGACTAAAAACGTCTGAGGATGTTTCCTTACTAAAAAAAAGATAGTTATGAGAAGCTGGATCTCCAAGTCAATTATCAGGCCAAGAAAAAAGTTAAAATGTTAACTTTAATAAGTATATTAAAATAAAACCACAAAGCCCTTGAGGGCTTTTCTGTTTTCAAAAATATCCAAAATACGATTTTATTGACTGCCTAAAAACCCCTTTGAAACTACTGCCTTCATTTATGAAGAAAAGAGAATTTTCTTTCCCTCGCAGTGTTTGATGGAGCCCTTGCCCTAACTCTGCCCTAGGACACAGGAAAAGAGATTTTATTACAGAGGTATTACATTAAGGTTTCGGTCTTTAATAATGAACATAGAGAGGCAGAAACTGGTATTATTGAAGCATAACAGTTCTACAGGGATTTTAAAAAAATGTATTAACAATGCTTTGACTTGCAGGGGTGGGGAGCCCTGGTCAGATGGGGTGTTGGAGGAACCCTGTAAATGGCTTGTTGCGCCGACAAGGAATGAGACAGCTTTTCTCTCCATGGTACCTCCCTGCTCTTTTATACCAGCAAATCCAGGGCTGATTTGTATAAAGTAACTCAAGACTAGGAAAACAAAAGCAGGTATTTTCTATGCTGCACATCACTCGAGAAATCCCTGACAGATTCAGCATTTACAGGAGACTGAATTATTAACTTTTAGAATTTCTAATAAAGCATCATTCCATATGGTGCTACTTTTCAAATAACTTCCCTGTAAATCACCAAAAAACACAAGACTGATGCCACTCCCTGTGTCCAGGACATGCACTCAGGTTCCTCACAGACCTGAAGAGGTTAATGTGTCCCAATAATTGCCAATGTGAACTCTAACTCAAGTCTCCTCCTTCTGCATCTGTTCTTTTTAAAAAAAAGTCATTGCCATTTCTCAAGCTCGTGCTTTTATTTCAATTTGTGTGCCTTTTTTTTGGAACTCCTTGGCTCCCCACTGGCTCTTTACCAGGTGAATTCAAAACCTAGAAAATATTCATTCAACATAAGCCTTTTTCTGTAAGTTCTCTGCAAATGAACTAGGCCATCACTAGCACCAGCTGTACGTGTGTAATACTACTGTTTTAACCTCACCTTCTATTGTCAAGTACTAATTATTCAAGTAAGGTACCCTTATTTAAAATTAAACATCTTCTTTCCATCACTCTCACCACAGGACCCAGAGTCAGGCAGAATCTGGAACTGATTTCTAATCTCCCTCTCCATGGGCTCATGTTTGGGATAGGTCTGTGAATGTTTTACACCTATGGACTACAGGACAAAAATGAAGTTTTCAGCAGCACCAGTAACAAACCCCATTTGATGCAGAGTAACCTACTAAATCAGACACATGATCCAGACACAAATAGAGAGGCCTTTGCTTTCTTCAGCACCTCGGGCTTTTCCAACACATGGATATCAATTGTTACTGAGAAATATTATACCTGTGACTTTTCAGCTTTCAAAAATACAAAGATTTTCCAAGAATGACAGAAAAAAATATGTTTTCTTCAGTAAACACAATTGTGAATTGGTTCAAATTTATAGTACAGTAGGATATAAGCTTCAAATGACACTGTAGCACACTATCATGTAGTGAACTGTAGCCTCCACATAACTCACTTCTGAGGTTATTTCATTGCCATCTGAAGCACGTATGGAGAGACAGGGCCTGCTCTAATTACAATATTGTAGTTTTGACTGACAGACAATATGTCTACAATCAACTCATTTGAAAGCCATGTGTTGCAACAGTTCCTTGTCCGACTCCAAAGTGTACAGAATCAAGACAAATCAGTGCCTTGCTACTATACACTCATCCCACAATAAAAAAATAAAAATAAAAGTAAAATCTTAGAAAACATTTATATACAGAGAACAGCAACATGGGTCAAGAGGTACCCCAGGTTTTTTTATATCTTTTCCTAATTGTTAGTATTTATTGACTTCTCAAACATGACCAGAGTACTTTAGAGTAATACTTTAAACCATATATTCTGCAAAACCCCCTGCTGTTTCCAAACTTGCCATTTGGGTTTCTGAAGCAAAGCAAATTTGAATATGAAAATTTCAAAGGCTCCATTTTTGAGATCACAAGGAAAAAAACCTTTGATATTATTTCATGTTATTAATGCAAACAAATATATAGCTGACGCTCAAACAATGTTTTTATTCTGACCTCATACAGGCCTGCCTAAGTATAATTATTATGCAGCATAATATGACAGAGATATCTGTCATTAGTAGAATTTCTGGAATTTTGAACATACATTTCAATAGCCTAAGTGGACCTAGCTTGGCAATTTAGCTGACCCTGGAAAAGAGTGCCTTATGTTCATCTTGTGCAATCTGTCCAGTAACAGATGTACACCATTAAGATGTAAAGTGAGGTGGAGGAGGAGGGGAACAGCAGGAGAAGAGTCAGGCCATTTAGCAGAAGAGCCACGAGTTTCCGTAGGCCAGCGTGAAGCAAGCGCACTAACGTACAAATCATTCAAAACAGGTTTCAACCAAACCTGTGATAAACAAATTACTATTTTTAAAGTATTGCATTTCCTTTATGTTAAATGATACGTAAACACATACACACAATGTGGCTGCACCATGTTTGTGGTGAGAGCATGAGATGGGAAGAGAACGCAAAGAGATTTAGGTGTACGAGGGGGCACCGCTACAGCTGAAGGAAGGGAGCGAATTCAACCAGCCTTCAAAGATCTGTTGGTGTCAGATGGAAGAAGCTTTCCTCCAGCACCATGGACCTGGGTCACCAGAAAGCCTGAAGCCTACAGGTGGTAAAGTTCTCCAGATTAACAGTTTGTGTTGATGACATGATCAGATGTTTGAGTTACTTCGCCATAGCAACAGACACAACCTGTCATATTATCGACTCATCTTCCTTATCACTGCAATGAATACACTCAAAGAGTCTTTTTATTTAAGCTCTGTGCTGCCTAGTGGTTTTGTGAAATTTTCTCACCTATGTTTATTCAGTTACTACTAGAAAAGTGTAAAAACAGAAAAGACTTGCAATTAATTGTTTTTTAAAATGTTCAAAGTGCCACTTTCTAGGATTATCAGAACATAAAAATATTCATCATATCTGCCCACACCAAATGTTGATATAAATTATTAATTTAAGGCAAATGTGACAATTAAGCAGATTTATTAGCCTTAATACATCATGCAATTACTAAATGACTTCTTTTTAAAGCTCGTATTCTCTTTTTCTCTGCAATCAAAACTTCTTTTCTTTTAGGTACTATATTTTATTGATACACGTAATTCTGAGAATGAGCTATCCAAGTTAAATTTTGTAGTGACAGCATATAATTAACACACAAAGTACATACAGATACTTATTAGCATCACAATAGCAGTCAAGGGAGGAAGAAAAATCTCTTTCAGACTGAATTTCAGTAAATAATTAACAGACAAAACGATCACCGAGACTGCTGCTGAAATGGACCTCTATTTGCAGGCTTAGTACATGGACCACAAACTGACTGAAGTTGGATTATTCATACCTAAAAGTGGACTCTTTTGCCACAAGGCTGATACTCCCAGATGGGAGAATAATGGCCAAGTTTGTAATTCCCTTGTCTATGGCATGATATCTACCCTGTGAATAACAGAACAGGAGTTTTCAGGCTTGTCCAGGATTATGATTTTCATGTTTTCAGAGGTATCAGAGTCCCTAGCTATCAATATATTGGAAATATAGACAGAAGATTTAAAAATCCACTTCATTACAATAAACACTTCTAAAATACACCTCATTGGACAGCCCTGGTGTTGACCAGAAACCCCACTTATACACCACATATTCCTTTGGGTGTCCTTTATAAAAAAAGGAATAAGCACAGTTGGTTTTTTTCTTCCCCCTCACACATTATGTGTTGCTCTGGGAGCTTAGATATTGTTTTCAGCTGAGCAAAAGGAAATGTCAGGGATAATTTTGATAAATGTGAGCTATCTCATATTTTCTGTTAACAAGTGCTTTGTGTGTCTAATAACATGCACCTGTGAAGCTGATTTTTCTTCTTCATGTGACCTCAAAGAACTATAAAGAGACTGTACAGTAAAAAGAGACTATACCTACTGCTAGGTCAATAACATTGATGAAAAGACTTAATCAATGGAGAGATAAAATAAGGCCACCTAACCCCCACCCCAACCCCACTTGCTGTCCCTCACCTTGCCTGTGGGCTTATTCTCAGCCATTTTCTTGTCCTCTTGTTGTGGTTAGATGGTTAAACACAAACCTGGACCCACAGATGCTGTGATGAACATGCCAAGAGCCAGCAGTGAACTGAGCACACCTCAGCAGCAGCCATGAGTGAGAACTGCAAACCCTTTCAATCCATCCAAGACCTTCAAGCTGTACCTCTGCCTGTTTTCAGAGGACCTACACTCTTTATGTAAACTACTATGACAACTTCTTTCTCAGACCCTTAACTAGGAGGTGAAAAATGCTATAGCACATAGTAAGAATTTGCATAACAATCTGTTCAATATTTTGAATGCTATACTCATTTTTCAGCGTATTATTCCTCGTAGCTAAATGCCTTTGAAAATGGAAACTATCAAATTGTAAAGTCCAGGAAGATTCATTGTGGTTCCAAACTTCTTTGGTTTTCAAACATATTTACCATGAAGATACCACGTCTCCTCATGAGCATCGCTCCCTCTAAGGCATGAGCTGTGGGCTTTTTAAAGTTTTCTGATACAGACTCAAAATTTCCTGGGTCTGCTTTGTTAAAGATGATGATGTTTTCTTGTTTTTGCTTAAGTGTTTCTGTTGTTCCAGGGATAAAACATTAGCTTTAAAGAATAACAGCCTGGAGAATTCTACTGAAACAAAAATATGAAACTTAATTTCTTTAAAAGTTCTAATTTCCTACAGAAGATCTGTAAATAGCTTTGTCACAAGTGAACAGCTTCAGAGTTTGTTTTGAAAGGTATTTTTTGATAACGTAGAGGCTCCTGTGAATCCCAGTAAATAGTAATGAGTTTCTTTCAATCATTTGACAAGTACAAAAGAAGTGACTCTCCACTGGCTAATGTGAACTAAAACGAAAATTGTAGTCTATCTGCTTTCCTGTAAAAAGATTTTCCTAAACAGAATCAGTGGAACTCCAAGTGACAAAATATTTTTGCTTCAGATGAGACAACTTTCTCAGCTTTAAAAAGTTAAACACGTATTTGATATAAATGTTCTCCTATACAGATCCTAACATTAAAATACTTCACAGCTAAGAGAAATACGTCCTGTACTATATTAATTCTCACAGACATAGTCTTAGTCTATAAACCTAGACTAGGATTCAATGAGTCTGTGAAGCCTGACTGATGAGAAATTTGCTTTTTAAATTAAGTGGCTTGCAGTCAAATTGTATTTTTATTCAATCTTTGCTTTTGGAATCCTCCAAGCAAGGTTGTTTTATTTTAGGAATGCTCTTTTAGTCAATTATTTAAATTGTAAAGCTGTACAACAGGATACAGTCTGCGGGGATTTGTTATGTACCAATGGGTCATTTATTTATGAAATTTCTGTGCTCTAAGCCTGTTAAAATATTGATGTTGTTCCCCTTTGCTCCTTTTTCTAAGTAAAATGGTGGGTATTGAATTGAATTAATTTACAGATTAGCCACTATAATGAAGTCTTATTTAATCATTAAAACAAGTTAAAAGAGGGGAAACAGATCTGGCTATTCCAGGAGTCCTGGGAGCAGCCCAGGACAAAACTTCAGCAAAGTCTCACCCACATGTTGGTTTAAACATTGCCTACCTGGGTTACTTTTTCTTATGAAGGAAATGTCAGTGCCATCTGCATCACTCACTCTCCATCTCTCCCAAGGAGGTGCCGCATAGTTTATAGCCTGCCCTCACAGATGCATTTGATTTAGGTGCTGTAGTAAAGTGGAAGTGTCAAGGTGATTCATCTGTCTGCCACGGCTGACAGCTGTGTTACACAGAGTGCCTGTGTGGAACACATCGACTGGGCTGCAGGAGCAGGTATTGCACTGGCAAAGGGAAAGGCTTCCTTTGTCATCACTGACTGCACTGCCTCTGCCCACTGCAGCACATCAGCCTGCACCTACATTTTGTGGCATATTCTGAAGATGTTCCCAGGATTCTCGCCCCACATCGGGGACCAACGGCAGAGTATCCCCTCGTAAACTTGCTTGAAAAAGAAACTGTGTTGCCACGACTAAATTTTTTTTTTAAAGGCAAGTGATTACAAATATGTTAGTTTCATAAAACCCAAATGCTTGATCATTACACCCTTGATCTGTCACATTTTAATCCCACATCCACTACTACCAAAAAATGTTAATTTAATTTTGCTTCAAAGCCTGCACAGTATCCAGTCTTCTTTCAGTGTGTTCCCTAAATTCCTCAGCACATCCACATTCATTTATGGAAAATTATCACCCATTGTCTATTTTGTGAATTGTCACTGCTACTTTTACAAGGTTTTTGTATTAGTAAAACATTTCCTAGATACCATAATTTTGTAATCTAATTCCTGCCTTTTCATCCATATGTGAGAAATGAACCTTGCTGGTCAAGTTGAATGATAGGCATGTATATGTATATGTAGTCTGAGGTGCCATTTCTAAAAGAATGAATTATTAGAAGAGGTAATGGGAGCAACCTGTGATGATACAGTGTCAACTAAAGCTATTTATCCGTCATAATCCCTGCCTTTATGGATTAAAAATAGTTGTATATTCAAAAGTAATCTGAAATTCAGTGTACCAGTTGTTGCCATGTCAGTAATTTATCTGAAATTGTCCATATTTTATCATAATAATGCCAAAATATTGCAAGTTCATTTAATAGTGTGCTGTGCTTTAGAAAAATATGCAATTCCTGTTCAGGAAAAACGTTACATTCAAATTTCTCTCAGTGTCCTTGGTATTTTGAAAAAGACAAAAGACTTGGTATTTTGAAAAAGACAAAAGACTTTGAAATTCTAATACATGGGTGTTTAAAGAGCTTCAGAAATGCCACCTTACTATAGTATTATGAAAAAAAAAAAGCAAGAAGTATTCTTTTCCACAATAAACTTACACAAATATTACAGTCTCTAGACTGAAATGCAGCTTGTGAAATAATAAAAGAAAACCTCTATGCACATATTTTATCAGATGTGAAATACAAGTGCATAGAAAGTTTCAACAACTGTAAAATTGTAGCCTGTGCTTCCAACACCTTCTAAACATGGTTTATGATGAAAAATTGGCTCCTGAGGCAGCCTGTGGCTCCACCACAAAGCTGGGAGTCAAGACCTCCTGCATTCGAGTCAGGGCTTGACACCTGACTCTGCAGTCTTAGGAAATTTGATTTCATTTTGTTTCGATTTTCTCCCTGTAATGCCACACTTTGCTCTCATAAAGCTTTATAACCAAAGGAAGAAATATCAGCCTTAAAATGTCTAAGTAAAACCTGGGACTTACTGTGAACCATGAAATCCTAGTTACTGAGCTGATTACCAGAGACAAAAAGCTGGCCAAAAATGCTGTGTACCAGCACGGTTTGAGTGCTAATTGTAATGTATCAGGAGCCATCAAATTACTTCAGAATTACCTTAAAATACTATTAAAAAGCCCCTTTTTTATCTTACCAGACTAAGCTTCTAAAAGTGATTCAAGGAAAATGAGGGATGAATGGATTGATGAAAGGACAGACCTTGTAGGATGCGAGCAGGAAAGCAGAGAGCATAGAAATATATAAGAATTTACATGACTTCGGGAGTCAATTTAAAGGTTTTCTCTGGATACCAAGTGACCTAGTAGGAGTAAAGCAGGTACCTTAAGTATACCAAGGTAAGAGCATCTAGAGTAGCTTGTTAAATGTCCAACATGTTTGAGGAATGATGAGTGGCAAGTTAAAACATGCCTTCTCTAATATTTACCAGTTACTTCACTGGTTATGAAGGCAGATAAGAGACATTTCTCTGCTACTTTCATTATTTTTACTGTGACTACTAGCCAACTTGCTGTCCCTCTTCTCTATAATATTTAATTTCTCCTGAATGAACCACTGGTCTTACTGTTTTTCTGGTCTTTAGGAAAAAACCTTGGCCTTAGACCACCACCAATTGAGTATTCACATGACTGTTTATAAAATAGCACAAAAATTCTATTTGTTCAAATTCTCCTATAAAAATATTTCCCCTGTGTTTAGCCCCAGTGTTTCAGAAAGTAAGTATTTCCTTGCAAGAATTCCTCTAATTTGGCCAAGAGCATCTTTGATCCTGAATTTTACATACAGGGCACTCTGACTACAACCCTGGAAGCAGCTCAGTTTCTTAACTTCTACCTATTCGTTTATATCAAGCCATATTTTACCATTGTTACCTATTCCTTTTTTGAAATGCAGAATATTCAGCTATTTTGCAAGACTGGCTGATTTTCTCTAGTTGTCTTTTGCTGCTGGAACTGTAATAATTTGCACATACTCTTAAAAAAAACCCCCAAACTACCTATGGCTCTATAGCTTGGTTAACAGACAGTAGTTCAGAAATGAAAATTTCTGATTTGCTCTTTGTCTACATAGGAATCAAATCCGACATCTGGTGTACAGAAGTAACATGCATGCATATCTTTCATATGATTTTCAACAAAGCAAGCCATTATTCTGACAACCATCCATCATCTAGTAGGGCTGCTCAAGGAATCTAGGTAACTAAAAATCAATAAAAGTGAAAATACTTAAAATTCTTTACAGATTTACTAACTGGGTTCAGTTGTGGCTGATATATTTAGACTGAAAATACATTAAAATATTCCCAAAACACACCTTTCTTTAACCTGTGCTCCATCTATGCAGTGTCCATTGAATGGAACTTCACTCTGAATATTTTTATGAAGTACATTTAATTTTAAGCCATGGACAACTTTTCATTGAGATTAAAGAAAGGAATAATTGAAAAAAATTTTTTAGAAGTGAAAACTCACTGGTTTTGTATTAATATGGCATTACTAAAATTCACAATTTATTATTCATTTAAGGTCTTAAGCATATTTCAATTTGGCCATAAGATTTCAGCACAAATACACTCAAGAATCATCTTTTCATAATTAAAGTGCATGAAGATAGGCTGAGTGCAAATATTTGTGTGCTCATTCTGTAATATTTTTAAAGCAGTAACATTACTCTTGTTTTTTGGAAGATGTGCTGTAACTTGGCATTTGAAATAGAGATTGCACAATAAATACAAAAAAAGAAACCTGAACTCCTATATCATTCAAAAACATTTCATCACCCCATAATCCTCTGACCAACAAAAATAACGCTAAAAACCCCTCTCTACATGATTTATTTACACAGAAACGAAGAACGGAACAGAATATTGCTGAACAGCCTTTTTCCAACTTTTTTCAAACTTTATCAGTCTAACAGAGTTCAAATTCTTTAGTTTTGTTCCCAAAGTTAAATGCTTATCCTATTATCTTATTATGAACTCACACACATAAATCATAGCTAGTAACTTGGGATAAATGTACTTCATCCCCATTTTGTGGTTACTTTTGTACTTATATTGCTGAAATGAGAAATCCACCCGATAGTTCACACAATGATTTAAGGGATATTCATGCAGTTTTTTCACATTATTATCAGTAGTTAAAACGAGCAAGAGAGGAAATGCTCATTCAAGCTAAGGAAATATGAAAGAGGAAAAAAAAAATAATCATTCATGTCTATTTTCCACATTAAAATAGCTTTGTCTGGTTCAAATTTAAGAGCAAGTAATAGCTAAAATGTGCATTAAGTTCTGTCAGATACAGACTATTGCAGCCCATCAACACAAATCACTGGTGCTCTTTTTTAAACTCCCTATTTAGGAGCCCAAATCCCTTTGGCAATTCCAAAAATGTTACTTATCAACATCACAAGGCCAAACCACACCAAATTTATATTTCATACTCTGCACATCTAGTAGACCAAACCTTCTGAGGACAGAGATATGTTTTCTGCGATGTTTGCACTGTGCTATGTAAATTCTCAACACACAGCACAGACTGAAACTGATATCAGAGGGATTTTTGTCTGGATTAAAGAAAAAACTTTAGCCTTTAAACCTGAGCCTTTGTTATTTACGTAAGCAGAAGTTCCACTGAAGTCATGGGTATTTTGCATGTATATAGACTAAACTGTAGCCAATATTTTTACGAAAATGAAAGAATTTTAAGGAGATAACACTGGTTAAAATAATATGCCATGTTTTCTAGAATTAAAACATCATAAGTTTTCTGAAATTTCAGCATAAAATCATCCAAATTAAATAGTGTCGAGCAGAACTCAGCTCAGTAACAGTTCAATTAACCAAGTATTATAACCAACAGATTTTGCTTTTTTCTTCAAGTCTGAGCATCAGCATCCTAAAAACAAAATTTCACCTTGATACAAGGTGACCTTCACAAACAGGCAATTGCATTTTAAGACTACAGTGTTGTAAATGTAGCTTCCAAATGAAGTTCTGACAATTTATTTTTTCTTTAATAAACGAAACAAATTCAGCAGCTCAACCCACACCAGAGGAAAACAAAACAAATTATCCACAGGAAACACTAAACAAACACTCATTTTCAATATTTAAATCTAGAGTGCAAACATGTATTTCATCCTAACTGCTTTTGCATCTGTGTAATAGCACAATTAATATGTCTTCGATGGATTACTTCATGGAAGATAACACTTTCAAGAGAAATTAAATATGGATACAACCTTCTGGCTCAAGATGTCCCTAAACTGCAGATTGCTAGAAGTGTCTCTGGGGAAAAGGCAGGAGTGTCTGTGCTCTTTGCTTTTTACAATATTCTGAGACATCCTCCACGGTCCAGTGCTGGGGAGAAAGGCTGGTCTGCCACAGCCTGGCAGCGCCCACGGCCACTGAAGTTCTCAGCAAGGTGACTCTGGAGTATTTTTGTGCTATACATTTGTTCTTGAGAGGGAGAAGGGACTGAGAGCAGCCTTTAATAAAGAGACACAGATGTTAGTGTTTATTGCACCACCTGAGCTAATTAAAATTCTTACCTTTTTGAAAAAGAAAAAAGCTCCCCATGGGAATGGAAAAGTGGCTTTAAAAAAAATTACAGATGGAATAATGAAAAAAGATTATTTTAAAAATAATTTATTTGGTCTGGAATTTTTCAGAAAAAAAAGAAGAGTATTGTGGCACTGATGTCCAATTTGTAAGCTTGCTTTGTCTGGGTTAGGACAAATTGTTAGACAAGCTCATCAACTTTCCTTGAAGTTACGTTAGCTTTGCAGCACCTTATATTGAGTAAGAGCTTCCTTACTTAGCATTTAAGAGAAAAATGGAAGAAAGAATCCTCCTCATCTTGAACGCTTAGAAGTGGTAACCTTTGGCAGATAAATATTGACATGGTGTTACTGTTGGTTCTATGAATTCTAAAAAAGATTAAGATCATGTTGCATATTTCCCAGATGCTACTGAGCTCTGCCATATCCCGAGGGATTTCTGAGCTCGACCCCCAGGACAACACCAGCCTCCCTTAAGTGATCTCGAGTTATACAAATTCATATTGCAGTTGGAGGTGCACCTTGCCTACATTTTTTATTTCATATTTCAAGGACCTGATTATTTTTGCAGTGAAGTAGTTAATGAATATAATGAATATAAATTGAACCCCCTCACACGCACGTATTTCAGCAAACTGCTCTTGAAACCAAAATGTCAGATAAAAGAAAAAATAAAAAGCTTTAATCTGAATTAGGTTTAGACTCCAATTCTTTTGTAGAGATAAAAGATATCTGTTCACAGATAGGTTTCTGTGTTTACCTAACATCTAACAAATATTTTCTGAAGGTCTGAGAATTTTCCATACCATCTTGATACAATTGAATAGAAGACCCATTTAGCCTAATGAGCATTAAGATTAAATCATTTACTCACAGATCAAAGGAGATTTTAATTATGTAAACGAGTTGTTCAGAAACACAAAATGTTCCATTAAGCTTCACAATTAATACATACAATATTTATGAGTTCAGACTTTTTTCCTTGTTAAAAATTGATTGTTACATCAAAAAAGTTTCCCTAGATGCACTGATTGAAGGAAAAATATTTTAAGCCATAAAAGTAGCAGGCATGCAAAAAAATTTTACTGCCTCTTTTTCTTTCTCCTCTTCTTTCCTCCCCCTTTCTTTTTTGTTGTTGTTGCTCTGAGCGTCTTGTCACCAGATGTTCATTATGGGTACAAAAATACTGAGTTTGTATAAGTAAGCACTCAGAGCATGGTCAGACCATACTGCAAGCACATCAGTGGGGGCTCTAAATGAAACTGGTGCAAAAGAAAGCTAAAAAATGGTGCTAAAAAATCTGCATTTAACATCTCAATGTTTTCTATTTCTTACGACTATGACACAATAAATACCATGGTGCAAATAAAGAACTGAGCTTTGGTTCACTGCTGAGTGTCACAAATTCTTTTTCAAACTTTGGTATTTTTTTAAGAGAATAGCCTTAGAAAAAATGAAGCATAAAGCAACTGCTCCAAACAAGCTCATCCTGCTTCCATATTTGGACAGATATTACCTTTTGGTGGCACAAGCAATGCTGCACATGATAGATCATTAAATCACTATATTATTTCTAACAGGCGAGATTAAAATAAATGCAAAGAAAACAAATGATGGAAAGAATGCTGATAAACTATGCAAGCTGGATTAGTTATAGAGTAATTGATTTCTACTGGAAGTTCTACTTAGGAAAGCAAATCAAAAGAATGGAAGCCTGCTGACACTAAGTAATCCTGAAAAACACAGAGAACAGTTGTAGGAAAACTGATGACTGCTTAAGAGGGATGAAAAATCCATTCAAATTCTCAAGGCAAGAGGTATGTGGTAACAAAACTTTCTACAAGATTATTTTCTACACTTAAAGAAACTCCATTTAAAAAGATAACGGAAGAATGCAGGTTACAGAATCTGCTCCAACAGACTACAGCAGATTATTGCTGTTGATGAAGATGCATCTGAAAACACAGACTGCTTATAACATTCAGAGTTAGCAGCTTAGGTATGAAGGCTACCCAGAGGCACTGACAAATGTGTAAATTTGTCCAAAATAGTCACTGATGAGTCCATGTTGATTTACAAGAAGCATAAAATATTTAAATATTTTATGAAATCTGTACCATTGTGTCAGTGAAAAATTCCAACACCTTCAGCATTCTGTCTTAACAGAGCAGCTGAAGCTTTTTTCCTTTTTTTCCCCTTTTCATATATTAGGAACTCATCATACTTTAAGCTCTTTCACTCGATATCATGATCTTATGATTGATCTTATTTATTTCTGGTTTGTGTGCAACTTGAAGTTGATGCCAGAGTTATTCTAATTATAACACAGTCAACAGAATGACAGAAATCTTATGTCCTGAAACTCCATAAATAATTCAATGCCATTCAATACTTTTTATTCCTCGCAATCCTAATATATCCACAAACTAATGGTCAGCTTTCAGGTATTTTCCACATATTTACCTTCCTATTCCACTCTAGCTGCATCCCAGAACAGAGTCATTTGCCATGCTCCTAATGCCCCTGCTTGTGGATACAGATGGCTGGTGATAAAAAGTTGAATTCACTATCCGTCTATTCACTGTCTATCAAAATAAGTGTGAACGTAAATTATCCCAATCACTTTCATGCATGGCATATGAAACTGAGAAATCCGAGTGCCTATTTTTCCTTTTGGGAGAGGAGAGAATCAACTGATAATACTTTAACTTTGCGTTTATTTTTTCATCCGCATTGCTCTCATTTTCCCTGAAGCTGTCCCTTTCCCCAGTCTATATAAAAGGAAAGAAACTGCCACAATAGCTGAAGCAGTAACTGCAGCACATTCTCTTTCCCCGTAAGAGCCACACAAACTCCAAGGTGGAGGTAGCTGAGGAAACATACGTCGCGTGATGCTTCTCACAGAGCCAAACCTGTGAAGTTATCACTTGTGGGTTCACGTCTGCTGCGTGCAGCTCTTCTGAAGCAGAGAGCAAAGGGCACAGCTGCTAAGGCTGAAGCTGAAAGGAGCTGTGCCATTAAGGGAGATGATGCTATGGGCTGGATCTGATCTGGCTGATTAAGATTTTCCCGGTGGACTTCAGCTGATAGTCTCCAAGCCACGATCCCTTTCTGCACACTCTAAAACTGGGTGCGTCCTCGCTACTCCACCCATTCCATTTTGGTGGGCAGCACGGTGCTCAGAGACAAAATATGTATCTATGTGCATCTCCTGCCATATGTTCAACAATTTCAAACACGGTGACTTTAGCGAAGTCCAAGTAGTTAAGCATATAAACTAGGTAAAGGGAAGAACAGGGGGAGATTTTGAATTGCTTTGGAAAAATGTAAATGATCTGAATTTCCTACGTGTATGACAGGCATGAGGAAGAAGCAGAAAAGGGAAGGTGAGGTGGATGGGATCCTAACAGGCCTTTCAATTGCCTTAGGGCTGCCTAATGTACCAGAGAGACAGGACGAAATATACCATCAGTGCTGCCTCATGGACTAGGTGCGTCACCTTTGAAGTGCTGATATTCAAAACATGCCTTCCACAGTGTTTTTCCAGTCCACAAAGAATTAAAAGGAACCAGCTCCCAAAGTTATTGCAAGGTGGGGTATTTTATTTTTCTTATGTATTTGATAAAAGACAGAAAAATTCTATCTTTCAAAAATACTATTTCATGTTTTTCTGAGAAGGTAGTTAGATTTTAGAGGTATATGTTAATATCCAGCAACATCTACTGCAAATGTAAATGCATAAAAGAGCACTGGTTATAGGAACATTTAGCTGCTATTTCTACAAAGTTATGTCCTTCTCAACCACCACTGCTCTCAGTGTCCCACGTTCATTCCACGTGGGCTAAGGCAACAATGCATCTCTCAATACAGTACCAAGTATCTCTCGATCATCCACAAAACCTCCCAACAGCCCCAAACAAAACCAGAGATCACCACACTCCCACCTCTCTCTCAGGCCAGAAATTAATTTCCTATTTTTAATATCTATCATTTACATATTCCAGTTAAGTGACAGAAAGATCAGAGCAAGAAATACGGTGATGGAGCCTCTCTTGCTGTTACAGCAAGATTATTTTCTGCAGTATGTTGTTTGAGCTTTTCTCTGTCCACTCTTAAATGACTCCAAAAAAGACCATCCAACACCTTTGTTGGAAAATGATTCCATAGTTTAGCAGCTGCCAGCCACAAAAAAAATAAAGGTTTAATTTTTCCCTAAGTTTTAGCCCATTAGTCTAGAAGAAACTCTGCACCATCCCAGATGCTTGCTCCTTCTCTTTGTGCTTACGCACTCTCTTTTATTATCTGCATGTATTTAGTCTCTACCCAGACCAAAAATCATCAATGTTATATATTTGCTTTTAGTGCACTCTCTAATGAAGCCTAATTTTCTTCTTCAGGCTGCAAGGACAATTAGTGGAATAAGGAATTGAATAACATATAAAATGAAATGTAAAATATTCACAATACATGGATATGTTTCTTAATTCAAGGTGCTTTTATAACAAAAAATACTATTTTAAAATATAGCAAAAGAGCAATCATACTGAGGCTCCATCTGAGGCAAATTTAAGCATTCAGGGCCATCATTAACCCTTGTACAGCAGCTTGAACACGAAAGAAAACCCATTTTATCCACTGAAAGCCACCTTATCTGGTGGGAACTAAAAGGAACATAGCTAAAAAAAAGGAGATATGGCTACTATGAAGTTTTCAAAACCCCTAGCTGTTCACACTGAAATTGAAAGTGAAAACATTTGAAATCTGACAGTTTATTGAATGAAAGAAATCTTCATCCAGATCCTACACTGTTACTTTCAGTTGGATTAGAGACCAAATAATAAGAACATTCTTATATCATTTGCTGCTCCCTAGTGGAGATAAAACATAATTTCAAAGTCAATAATAATAAAAAAGCCAAAGATCAACTACTAGTAAATGCTGGCCTATAAGGAAAATTCATCTACTGAGAAGAAAGTTTTCATTCCAATGTCATATGGTCCTCGAGGAACACAAATGAAAACTTAAATAAATATGGGAACATACATTTACTTCTAACTATTTGCAACAATGGTTTATGGGATTTAGACATTTAAAGTTATGGCTTCATCTGAAAAAACACTTCTACATCACAGATCAAAACTCTTCATTGAAAATTTACAGGTAGCATTATTTGCCTTCAGAAGAGTGGAGAGCAATGCTTACTAAGCTGGTGTCATGGGACAATAATTTTAAAATCCCAGTTATTTTTATTGCAAAAAATAAATTATTAGTAAAAATAAACTTTTTGTTCTCATTCTGTATTTGCAACTGAAAATAGTTAAGTAGTAAAACTCTTTCCCTTGTATTTAATTTTTGTTGTCTGTGATCTGATTGCAGGCTGGCTGGTGGTACAATCTTACTCACTTGGGACGACTCAGGAATTATGTTACAACTGAATAAATACAGTGGCACAGCATCAGGAAAACTTAAGAAAAATGCCTTTGAAGGGCTGTGCCAGGCTGCCCAGGGCAGTGGTGGAGTCCCCATCCCTGCAGGGGTTTCCAAGCCCTGGAATGTGGTGCTGAGGGACGCAGTTTAGTGGTGCCCTAGCAGTGCTGGGTTAACAGTTGGACTTGATGATCTTAAAAGGTCTTTTCCAACCAAAATGATCCTATGATCACCTGCATGAAACTAGGTGAAGTATTTAAGTCTTCCAGTTCCCCTTTTTCAATGTTTGTTTTTTCTTTTTTACTGTTGTTGTTTTGGTTGGTTGCAGATTTTTTAACCAAGATTTTCAAACTGACAAGCTCACAGACCCAAATGCAATTACTTCTTTTTGCACTCATGATAGCTATGCTGCAAGATAATTAGAATTTCAAATAAATATTATCAAACCTGTGACAGTCAGTCACTGCAGAGAAAACTGTAACAAAAAAGAAGATTGAAAGAGATGACCACAGACTGCCTGTATCATCTACCCATTTTCTTAAACTGTCTCTTTGAAAACATGAAGTATGAAAAAAAAAGGGATGTTTTCTGATAATTTTTCTTCAAAATATGCTAATATATTTTTACAAAGAACACAACACTACGATGGAGCACAGAAGAAACTTACTTCATCTGCAAATGACAAAGAGCTGGGAGGTACCCACAAGAATATTGAAAGAGAGGCTTGGAATTTAAAATCCTGAAAAACTGGGAGAATCATCTGAGTCCTCTCCCCCAATTCAGTAAGTGACTAAGATTTTATATCTAAATAGAATTGGTTATGTAGACAAACTGATAACTGTTCCTCAGAGGAAGTCATCCACAGGTTATAGGAGATCCCAAGCTGTGCATCAGCCACGAGCCACTCCTGTGAAAAAGGCCAATTGCTGCATCTCTTGCTGTGCTGTATAAACAACAATGTGCCCTGAGAAAGCACAAAGTCTTCCTCGTTAGTACTGAAACAGCTTGAGCTGCAATACTAAATTCAGTTTAAGCACTGTGTTTCAAGGGGTGGACAAAGGGAAGGAGAGCAATGAAAATCTGTGTATAATTCAGGGATTGCCATCATCACAAGGGTGGGAAGGGATTGGAATAATTAAGGCAGATGTCAGATGATGCCCCACCACTCATGACTGATTTCTACTGCTTCCTTTACTCCAACAACTCCATTTCATTCACCCATTTGTTTACAGGCTATTTTCTCTGCTGTTCTATGAAGGAGATTAGAACTCTGTAACTTCAGCACATGCATTAGAAGTTACTCATGGCTGACCCAGGGATGGCAGAAATATGTTTCACAGACTTCAGAGGTTTGCTTTGAGTTCCATTCTCCCTCTACAATTTGCAGGTCTCATTTGGAACATGTTGTTCCCTATGGAGGGCTCTGGATCCCTTTCTTTAAGTGTATACATTGTCTTAGTATCTTTTTCTTTTCCTGAGGTAGAGTTTTTCAGTGACTCTGCGCATTAAAATTATTTTGAAGCATTTAGAATTTCACTGGCTATTCCATCTTACCCAACAGACCACTGCAGAGTCAAACACTGCTCTCTTGAATGCAAATGAAAAGTTTGTAATGAAATCAGTGAGAGTGATGCTTGCATATCAAACTCCAGAATTTGGCTCCTGTTTACTGCTTCGGTTGATGAAATACACTTTAAAATCCAGACATTTAATAACCCTAAAAGCCTGTAGTGCAAAATGAAAAATCATGGCTCGACAAGAAGAAACTTTTTTGCTTAATGTGCACAACTTTGTAAATGGGAATATCCCTGGACTAGGTAGGGGCTTTTCTGTTTGTTTCTTATTGTTCCTTCCATGAAATTGATTCCCTAATTTCCTTGAGTGCAGAGATGGACTTGTTTGCTTTCTCTAATCACAGAGGAAAAAGCAATAAATTATATACAACCAGACTGCATTTACAATCTCTTCATGCACTCGGTACAGCATGTGCATTTCGAGCTAATTCTTCCATTAAAACCACATCAGCATTGCCAAGTCACTTGATTCTCAAATCATATCATTCCTACAGGATTTGCTTTTGGAGGGGCAACCAAAACCTCTCACTATACAACAGCAATTCTCTGAAAGTCTGTTGAACTGTGAGAAGCCTCCTAGATTGTCACCAACTACACACAGGTTTGTTTTTGAGCACACTTTAAGGGATGACTCTCAAGCATATAGAAATTCCTCCATTTTAAATGGTATTTGGATCACCTCGTTTTCAGGTGACATCTAAATTAAATGAAAGAAAATTTGCAGTAGGAAAACTGACTTGAAATTTTTGGAGTTAAAACTCAGGACTGGTCAGAATCTTTATTTTAGGAGTCAGACACTTAAATACATGTTTGGCAGCTGAACTGCTGAGAGACTGGAGGGCAAAGTCCTCTCCTAGATCTACTTTGCATTTTTCAAAGCTGTTTTTAAAAACTACAGTACTGATCAAGAAAGTCAGTAAGAATGTCTGATAGGCCATGGTTGAAGTGTGAACTATATTATTTAATTAAGAACTTCTCTACATGCATTCTCACCATAATGAGCAAGAGAGAAGGAAAGAATAAGACCATTTTGGATTCTCCATTATTTTTCCCTTGTATTCCTCTTAGAACAATAAGTATTGATGTACTTAAGTCCTTGCAAGCTTAAAACTATCTCATTTCACATGCATACAAAGCAACTTGTGACCGTTTCTCTGCAGAGCTGTGCAGACAACACCTCCAAGTAAGACCATCTACCTTGTTTATTGGACTCTTCAGCAATTTTCAGAGTTTGTTGCCCTGTGCAGTCATGTACAATTCAATACCTTATTTAATATAGCGTGCATTTTATCCATTGTCTTGTAGTTTGTTTTTTTTTCATTGGCAGTTTCAGTAATTACTGTTGTGCAGAGCAAGTACATATGCAACAAATTAAGTTTACTGTGAGCATAAGTAAAACTCATTCAAGAACTCAAATGAAACAAATTCAATAAGAAATAGCTGTAAAAAATACAGGAGAGGTTAAAAAGAAAAAAATCAACCTGTATAATAGGAAGAACAGAGCTGTGTAAAAAAAGCCAAGATGATATTTGCCAGTATTAAAGCTTCTTAAGTGCTCTCCATACAAAATTTTAATTTGAAAGTAGTGATTAACTGATAAAGAGTGTTGCAATGGTAGGTCCTCATTTCCCTCCCTATAAGTAACCTACTAAATAAATGACACAACGCATCGAAATCCTCTGCAGAAACCACAGCTACTGCCACACACTGGTCTCCCAGAACCAAGCTTATCTGCACTGAAGTTCTATTGATAACACTTACACCTCCTCTACTAGTGTTATATTTTTATGAGATTATCGATTTGTTATGGAGACTTGGTGGGTTTTTAATTTGACTTCTTCAAAACATAAATGCTCCTTTAAAACAAAACACAACACAAGCAACAGTAACACCGGCTTTACTCTTCACTGCCAAACTGAGTTTTACTTGCAATATCCCTTCCTCCTTCTCCCTAAAGTAGTTACTATTGCTACAAGTGATAAGGTATTGTTTTGTCCACAGGACAGCAACAAAAAATACTCCTAAAATAGCATTTTGTGATCACCATTGAAATATCAAGATTAAGCAGAGCATGATGTCAGAAAAACAACAAACAGTCCATCCTTGCTGAAAGGGGCATCCACCATCACTTTCGTTACATGTTCCAGTCGAGGCTCAGATACCATAAAGGAGAATGTTCATTTTCTGCTCATCCCCTTCTGGAGGGCAGAAGAGGTGAGCTCCACACACCTTCTGTGGTTCAAAGTACTTCCTGTGGAATTCCCTGTTCCCTGTATTTCAAAGGTCCTATTCAGAAAGCCATTGTAGGTGATTTCACAGCACTTAAATAGACACAAGTACATCTCAAGGATAACAATCATACTATTGAAAGACCCAAAGCAACAAAAGATCTGTGCAGTCAGAGGGAAGCTCACTGAGTGTTTGAGCTGCTATCCTTAACTACTGAAGTGTTTTTGTAAATCTGAGTGTTTAAAAAAAAAAAAATCCACCTTGAAAAAGAGAGAGCTATGTAACTGTATTTTGGAAGTAAAGTGTACCAAGACTGAACCACTGATCTCTCAACCTAGATCTCATCTTTGCTGCCTGAACTGCAAGATGAGAATATATGAACTATGACTATGAAAATTCTTGATCTAACCAGCAGACAGAACAAAGAGGTGCACTGGGTTATTGTGGGCAGCACTCAGCTCCGCAAACTACAGATTCCCAACTGTTGGGTGGCTTTGCTCTTTTCTCCAGATGGCATTTTCTATAGCACATATTATTCATGTCTTACAAACACACACTTGCTCTAATTGCTTTGTTCTTGCTTGGATAGTTTGTTTATTAAACATCACATCTTAATGAACAACGGAGGTTAATTTTTCAGTTTTAGGCATAAATATTTTTCCATTTTCAATTCCTGATCTCACTGAATTAAAAATCTGCAGGTATACAGGGACAATGTATACACTAGTACGAGCGTTACTTGCACCACAACATACTGGAAAATTCAAGATCAGCCTATACAGCCTTCCTGCACAGGAGAGCATGGAAATCAGATGTGCAGGAAACTGCAAGGAAAATAGAATTTTCTCTTGATTTATTTCTACAGTTTTAATAGTTGTTCTTAAATGTACGAATTTTAATTTAAAATGTAAATTTGTAGAGTGGAATATGGTGGAATTAGTACTGTTAACAGTGACTTATTTCATGTCACCAAGAGAAAAAGAATAAAATTTATCATTACCAAGCAGAAAATTCCTATTAGTTAAAGCTTTGTGGCATAGCAAACAATCCCCATTAATAAATAAAGCAGGAGTTGCTATATATATTGAGTATATCTTAAAAGACACGATAAGCAATTAAAAATTGACAAGACTGCTCTAATGGAATGATAATGGCTATCAAGGGTAATAGCCAGCCAGATAATAAGCAACTGATCTAATAGATCAATTAAGCCTATAAGAAAATTTGTGCACTCTTTGTCACTCTGGTTGTTCCAGGAGAGGATATTCTACAGAGAACAGTCTCCCATGGGCAAGGGATGAACGAGGCTTCTTAAAACTCTGGACTCAGAAATCCAAAGATAAGAAAAAATTTGAGAAAACAACTGTTTAACTACATAAAGAAAAGCAGCAGTATTTTCTAGGAAGCATAACATTTACTATTGACCTACTGGGATTCAGGAGTCATTTTTACAGAGAAAAGTGAGGGGGTTTTTGTGTGTTTTTTCCTCTTAGCAAGACAATACATTCTCAGAAAGACCAAGATATGTTTGGTCGAAATGGAGCATTTAAATCCTTGGTACCTTCACTAAAAAGCCTACACCTACATGCCAGCACTTGCTGTTAAGTAGCTGAACCAAACAGATCTACTAGTGTTTTATTTATTTTGTGTATTGCAAGCGTATAGGCTGCAGTTTATCACAATGACGGCTACATCTATCATCCTCTACCTGGAGCTATAATAGGAGTGCTCTCAAATCAACAAGTCTTTCCTTCAGAGTAACTGAACTGTAAATTGTCCTTGACCAGTCAGACAAACAA